>JAUBNZ010000672.1:0-15328 GCA_032355485.1 Bonnemaisonia californica
AAATACTTGCTCTCCCGCCACACCGCTACCGGATACTAGGGACCCAGTATCCGGAGGGTGCTCAGGCGCTTTCTGTAGATACTACAGGGCCGCCAGGTAGTTCCTTATCATCGAACGTGTGGTTGCCAGCAACCCGCTCGCGAAAAGGGACTTCAATTTCCGGTCCGAAAATACACTTCCGCAGCGTAGAGTCTTCTCCCATAATTGGAGGGAATAATCCATCTCGGATATCGCGTTCGTTCGCTGAAAACACGTGATATCCGCAAAGGCTTCAGAGATTACCTCGTTGGTGATATAGGTTTTGAGCAAATAGTTCACCACTTCCGGATAGGTTTGCACCATCTCCGATTTGTGGACATCCATCTCCATCGTATCTCCGGTTAACCTAGATTGGAGAAGTTCATACGAGGGGTCGGAGAGAAATAACTGCAAACACCATACGGCAGCGCCTTCGGGGATCCGGTTCTGGTAGTACGCTTTTTTGAAGCGGCTCAGAAATTAAATTACCGATATCGGATCCCGCCCGTCATAGAATTGCCCCTTCATTTGGACGTCCAACCGCTTTCGGTATTTCGGAATGCGGTTGGCCACCTTGTCGTCGTAACTAGCCGATCGGAGTTCCAGGCGGTAGGACTAATAGTGAACGGCCTTCAGGAAAAGGTCGTTCAACGGATTCAACAGCCTCAGCCTTGATTTGCAGCCGGTACGTGTGGAGCTTCGGCGCGGGCTCCACCGATTTGGTTCCGACGACATACCGTCCGTATCGGAAGGGGCGGAGTGGGACTCGACGCTCGTGTCCGTTTCGGTATCGTAACGTCGCTTCGAGCGACAGCCCTTTTTGGATTTCTTCTTTTTGCCTTTGCGGCCGGGCGAGGACTTCTTACGGCGATGGGCAACGTCTTCCTCATCTTCCGTTGTCGGGGGACTGGATCCGGCGCTCTCGTCGAGCCGCAGGGATCGATTTCCACCAGAGATTACAGGGAAGTAACAGGCAAGGTCCCGGCTGGTGCGGATATATCCCTGGACGGTAAAACAACTTTGTCCACGTTCGGTTTCTGAAGTTTCTTTCGGAACTCGGGTAGGTTTTCGGACAGGTCCTGTAATTTCATCTTCATCAGCTCCTGGCGGATCAACACCTTAGCTGATTATCCGAACGGTCATCCAACCCGGCATCCTCTATGACACCGCGGATTTCTCCACGGCATAAGGCTGAAAATTGGTCGGGGTCATTCCCGAGTGCCCATTCCACTGTTCTGGGGACTCGGCGGTCGAAGCACTGTTATACCCATAGGCGGGTACGTGCGGTGGTCTTTGGAGATTCTTGGCGGGTTGATCTTGCAACTCCGGAGCGGTCTCCGCGTGTTGCCACGAAGTACCTGGGATGGGTTCTCGCAGGAGCCGCCCCGGGTTTTCGACTGGAGTCCGTAGGTCGGATTGCTCGCTTCGCGCCGCTGGGAGATCCGCTTGGGGAGTAAAATCCGATTTATGGTCTGTCATATTCTTCTGGGGGTAAGGGGACGTTGTTTTTTCATTCTCAACTCTCTCCCACCCGATTCGGTCGCCGTCTACGCCTCCTCCGTTAACGGTAATAACTCTAAAAACGGTTCTTTGGCGAGCGGTAACTTGATGCGTCGTCCACGGTCTGGAGCGACGGGTTCTTGAATTCCGAGAACGGTACTTTTTTTAACAGCGAGTCTAGGTCAGGAGACCAATTGTCGTACAAAAAAGTCCGGTAGGAATATAGAAAGTTAGTATCCGCGAGAGGGGGAGGGACGTTCCGAGAGAAAGGGGGTGGCATGGGGATGAGGCTAGTTCAATGGGCGCGTGAGCTGGTCCCGACGGTGATGGAATTCCGTAGTGGGAGCCGGTAGCTTGTAGACTACATTTAGGGCCGAAGGGTGCTTACCTCTTTATCTTTTAGGTCGGCCGCGAGCAACTTGATTAAGTATGCTCGCGGCTTCTGCACCTCACTACTGTAAGCACATTACTCTAATTCTATTATCTTCTACTTATTTTCTAAATCGGGCTACCGTATTTCGGAATACCCACGCGAGCCACTCCGGGACAGCGTGTCCAAGGTGACATTACGATACGCAATAGAGGACTCGCCGCTTACCTTGCTGGACAGGGGTTACACGTGGGCGCCGCCCAGTACGTCACTTTCGCCACGTGTACGGGTTACATGGCTGCCTTCCTTAGCCGACTAGTTAAGGGAGTGACGTACGAGATTTTGTCACACTACTCATCAATACACCGAAGTACGCATGGGGAGCTTCGGATGGGTGTCAGGAAAGTCCCATCACAGTATTCGTAGTTGTTTGTCTAATCTAGCTGTCCTGAGATCGAGTCTCCCGCAACACACGGAGAGTTGGCTTGGGTGAAGATTATTTGTTTGAGGATGGCAGGAACTCCCTTCAGGATACTGTACAGTACGGGGCAAAAGTATAAAATGGGAATGGATTTACCGATTTTCGTTGTTTTCGGTACTGTGAGGGCAGATTTTATGGATGTGATTTTTTTAAAAACATGATCTCGGTGCATAAGAATAAGTTCTATAAACGCCAACGCAACTTTTGCATCTACTACTACTTGATTCTTCCTCCCTTCGCATGGATAACCTTGAGATAGCGCTTGGGGATAGACTGTATGACAAAATTGATAGTTGAAAGGTCAATTTCACCCCAGCTGCTCTTAATACAATCCAGTAGACTGATAGAATTTCAATCTGCCTTCCACTGGTGTACACCTTCCTAGCAAATACACCCCATATATTTTCGATCGGATTTAGATCGGGAGAATATGCTAGCCACTCCATCACATCAATTTCAGAGCCTGAAAACCAATCTTTCAATGCATATGCTGTTTGGATGGGTGCGTTGTCTTACTGGAAAACATATTTCCCGTCATAAAAAGCATAACCAAATGGCAATAGGTAGTCTTCCAAGAAGTAGAATAATTCTTAGAATCAGCATTTCCTTTACTACTGGAAATATCTGCCTTGTCATTAGATGAGATCCCAGCCCCAAACCATTACATATGCTCCCCCGAGTGTCTAGAAAAACATTCCCTTTTCTCCTTCCTCAAGGTGTGCTAGTAGAAAGTTTCACAGTCCGGACCATCATCGCTAAATACTACCCTTTCCCATTCATATTTCCAGTATGCATGAACAGCCGACCAATCCACTCGAATTTTGTTGTGCATGTCCTTCAGAGGAAGAATCTTTAACATTTTAATAGTACTTCAATATCTTCTTCTTCTTGACCTCCCTCCAAATGTGTGCCTGGAGACGCCCAATTGTAGATTATCCCTGATATGACGACATCCCGACACATCCCTTGGCATTTCACTTGTAATGGCACGTCCATCCAACGGCGAAAGCTTCTCGGGACGTCCCATTCGAGTAGCCGTACTGTACTCTACAGGATTCGCTAAACCAATTCGCACCAGAGTCAGCGATATCTGTAGCTTTCCGTCCATTTCAGTAACAGTAAGGCCCTCACCTTTCCAGACCAGGATACAATTCCGTTCATCCTTTGAATAGGGTTTACCGCGGGGCATGGCGTAAGAGGAAGTGTAGGCAAGGTTTCGGTGAGAAAGGAACGTTCTTTATAGGTACAGTTACTATAGAATAGAACTTTAGAAGCATAGAATTTATACTTATGCACCAAAAAAAATTGTTTCAAAAACCCCATATCTATAAAAAAACTGTCTTCACATTACCAAAGACGAAGGATATCCGAAAATATCTGGATATTTTATACTTATGCATTGCACTTTACGCGTCGGTGTACACGATATGTACGCGGGTGAAGCTACCACAGGAAATAGCGAGTGACTGCCGGCCACTTGGCATCTACCGAGCGTGTCTGTTCGCACTATTCGCCGCCGCCGTGGTATTTTATTTAACGCGCGGCTGGCGTGCGACCCACTCCTCCCCCTCCTTAAGTCTATTTCTCTTTAAGTAAAGAGAAATTCCCCTCAACTTTCGAGGCGGTGACAGGTTCTAAGAAGCATATTCAGAGTGCTTAGGCAGAATGACTACAACTCCAAGCAACGATGCGCTGGGTGACGAGGCTACTGCGACAGCCGAAGCAGGAAGCGACTACAGCGCGAACTTCCGGGCCGTCTGGGCAATCGCAAAACCGGCCCGCCGCGATTTCGGCGCAGTTGTTACGGAGCTTAATTCTGCCCGTTTGATCGCTGAGGGAGGAATATTCCAGAGGGGTCCCCACGTTCCTATTACTCACATGGGATTCTTCAAGCCCCCTCAGACACCTTCCTCATAGAACTCCGCTCGCGGAACCGACGATCGGCCAAAGAGTGGGAGTATTTGAATTCTATCGGCGTGTGGACGGAGCTTGGCCTCACAGCAATGGAGGTTGCCAGGACACACGACGGGACTATTGAGCACATGAAAAGGAGTTTGACGTTGGCCGAGGACGCCTTTAAAGCCGCGCTGGAGGTATTGTCGATGCGGGCCCAGTACTTCCGAGATATAACGGAGCAAGGGGTGGAGATTGCAAGGCAGATGTCCTTTCTCGTCGAGCAGGGCCACGATGCTGTGTTCTCCTAATCATACCGGTCCGCTCGTAACGCTCTTACCTCTAAGATGGAGCCAGAGGCTGCCAAGATGTTGGCGAAAGCTCGCTTGGAGCGCGCGTCCAGCAAGACGCCCGGCGCCTCATCTGGAGCTGCAGGGTCAGAGTGACGGGCCCTCTACGGGGGAGTTCAGCCGTAGAGGGAGAGGAGGGACTCCCTCTAAGGCGAAACATGGCTCTAAAAGCGGACGCGTGGCGTCGGCTAGGATCCAGCGAGTATTTGGTCCGTGCGATCCGGTTCGGTATCGTGGATCTATGGCGGATCCCGTTCACAGACGCGCAAATACTTGGGGATGTCCCTCAGACGGGAGAGGACAAGGCCTTTGGGAGAGACGATCTGCGGAAAGGATGTTCCAAGGGCGTGTACGAGGAGCTGGCACCAGGCTATGTGATGGATCGAGTGAGGGGAGGGAAGATGGTTTCGTCTGCGTTCACGGTGTGGCAGGGGGAGGTAGAGGCAAGAAAGGGGAGGTTTGTGGTGAAACTGAAGCAACAGAGCAAGCACTGGCCGAAAGGCAGTATCAAGATGGAGACTATGACGGCTTTCGCCTTGGAGCTGCAGAAGGACGACGTGATGATGAAGTGGCGGTACCCACTAGCTATATCATGGGATACAGCTAGTGGGTACTGCCACTTCTACCTTCACCCATCGATGCGGGATATGTTCATGTTCCGCTACGATGGGAGGTATTATCGCTGCTCGGCTTTGCCGTTTGGCTGGGGTCTCTCTGCGTTGTGGTTCACCAAGCTGGTGCGCCCGCTGGTACAGTATCTGAGAGAGACGTGCAGCTACCGCGTCTTTCCCTACATCGACGACTTCCTTCTCGCGCCGTCCCCGGCGTCGAGGCGAAGTACTGCGAAGTACTGCGCCCGGGCACGCCGACGATTGGCTGCACTGTTTGGAAGGTTGGGATTGAAGAGGCATACGACGAAGGGATGTTGGGGGGATCGCGGAGATTGGATCATCTCGGGGTCCATCTGGACACGGCGGCTATGAAGGTGTATATCGCGGAGGGGAAGATGGAGAAGATGATGCGAATGTCGAAGGAGTTGCTCCTTCTGGACCAGCGCAACCGGCGCTGGGTTTCGCTGGAGAATTTGAGGCACTTCTGTTGAGTTGCGGTATCGTTGACACTGGCCTTGCCCTTGGCGCGGTTCTACACGAGATCGCTGTATTTCGACATGTCCCTGGCCGAGCAAGCGCGAAGGGCAGAAACTGTCGACAGGACGGAGAAATTCACACGCGTGCACGTGTCCGCGAGTTACCAACCCGCGTACCAAGTATCAGGTGGTCACTGTGTGCGGTTTTGCAGGCAGTCGCTTCGAGACCTCAAGTATTGGCGTTCGTTGGCTCGCGGAGAAGGGAGGGACCTGCATCGCATAGAGTCCAACCTCACCATGCACAGCGACGCGGCAGATGTGGGGTACGGCGGCACGCTTGGGATGAAGGAGGAGTGCGCTGGTACCCCGGGTTTTTGGGAGGGTCGAGGCTTTTGGACGGCTCAGGATCGCGCGGAAAGTATTACTTTGCGGTAACTGCGGACCGTCAGATTGTTACTGCTGCGTCACTTCGCCGCGTTCGTATCCTAACCGCACATCCGTCGGCTACTGCCGCACGAAGACAACCAGGCGATTGTCTATGTTCTGAACGCCATGGTGTCGGCCTCAGAGCAGCTGATGGCCAAGCTGCGGCGACTGCAGCGGATGATGCAGGTGCTGGGCGTGTCGATCGAGGCCCGGTGGATACCCTCAGCAATGAACCGCTTCGCGGATGCGCTCTCCCGGACGTGGGACCCAGGCGATGTAAGGGCTATGGAGCACTTGTTGTCTTCAATTTGGCAGGAGTATCACTTGGATCACGTCGTGTTTTCCCGCCCACCCGATGGGGGAGACATTCTTCGCTCGCAGGAAGTACCTCAGCACGCAAATGGAGGATTACTGGGGAGATGGACGGGCACGACTGTGGAGCCCGCCGTTCGATTTGCTTCCGGTCGTCGTGAGGAAGATCGCTTCGGAAGGAGGACGTTGGGTATTGTTGGCACCGAACTGGCCGGCGCAAGCGTGGTTCGCGCGCTTGAAAGGGCTAGCATCTGTGCTCCACCTGCTACAGCCCAGCGGAAAGGCTCCGTTGCTCGAAATCTCACGACCGATGAACGACGACTGGGAATTCGTGCTGGCGGTGATCGAGTAAGGACGTTGTGGCAGGCTGGGATGCGAAAGGCGGTAATTTCTAGAAAAGGCGAGGGGACAACAGGCGGGGCACAGGCGGCTGCAGACCTGCTGGTCGGCCATGGATGGTCCGTACAGACGTGGGCAAACCGCAGCAGTCAGATCAAGAAGTGGCTGATCTTTTTTGATGAAGAGGACCGCGATCCTCTACCAGAAACTGAAGGGGATATCTTGGCCTACTTGGGTTATAAGTTCCTGGAAGGACGCGTGGGTCCGACTTCTGTCAGGCAGTACATCTCTGCAGTGTCACGTTTTCATGAGTTGCAAGGTTTGGAGTCCCCTACTAAGACACCTCTTGTTAGTGCTATGTTGCAGGCGTACATTAGTAAGACGGAGGCAGATAGGCCTGTCCCGTTGACGCGTGTCGGACTGAGTGCGGAGATTGTATCTGCGATCCTAACGTACGGATTGGAGATGACCGTCATGGAGGAGGTAGGGCATTGCGCAATGGTGGTCTTTGCTTTCATTTTCCAGTGCCGTGCTATCTCCGCCCCTCACGTCCGTGAAAAGGATATATCCACCACCTTGGAAGGTGCAACCGTGACATTGACTCGACGGAAAGGCCGGTCGCATCGAAGACAGCTGCGTCTCTCCTATCCGCGTTCTTCGCAATGGAACGGTCCACGCAACCCAATCGCCTTGCTGGCGAAGTGGAATGAAGTCCGCCCGGCTAGTGCCGGCTTCTTTAAAGTACAAAAGGATTCCCGTTTAGGGCAGACCCATCTTGGAACGTCGACTGACCGCGCGTTGCACTTGACTGGAATGATGGCACCTCCGGGGCATTTCTACACTTCGCATAGTTGTCGCATTGGGGAATTCAATGCGCTGCTAGGCCTGTGCTTTGAGCCGGCGTGGATCATGAGCCGTTTGGACTGGGTCGCGGCTGGAATGCTACAGGTATACTATGACTGCCGTTTCTCTGTCACCGCCACGTCGAGGTGGTTATTTGCCCACATGCTGCCTCCCGCACGTCAGGGAATCTCCTTTTGACAGCTTCTGGCTCTTGTGTCTTCCTCGTTCCGGGGACTTCGCGTCGGTGTACACGATGTGTAACCAGGTGAAGCTACCACAGGAAATAGCGAGTGACTGCCAGCCACTTGGCATTTACCAAGCTTGTCTGTTCGCACTATTCGCCGCCGCCGTCGTAGTTTATTTAACTCGCGGCTGGCGTGCGACCCACTCCTCCCCCTCCTTATGTCTATTCTCTCCCACCCAGCCCCGGTCTGCATGGCCCGCCCTCCGCGGTCGCTTCACTCACATGTCTTTTTTCTCTTTTATCGTTTGTATTGACCTTTGGTCGAGGAAAACAGTAGGATTCACGTGCGCACGTTTTGGTCATCGAGTATAATACACACAAGTTGCGGACATACCACTGGTGTTCGTCATGGTTTACACGTGTACTCTGTCGGATGTGCACGAGCATACTACAATCCGTTTGCGGAAATACCACTGGTGCACATTGGATCTATCAGTTTTCTCCTTTAATTTTAGTCTAATCGATAGTTATTTTCAGATCATACTACCCATCCGTCCGATGTCTCACAAGGGGAGTACGACCGTAAAATTACCATATATCTTCATGCACAGTACTGTACGTGGCCGTTAGTAACCCACCCGATATCCAGATATTTGGATCTACTGGCCACAAATGAAAGTAGTTTCACAACCAAGAGGGATGTCTACACAGTTGACATACCGTATGACCCGGACAACGCTGCAAGTGGATAGGTACGCGCCGCCAATGACACGCTGTCCTGAGAGAGGCACAGGGGCGTCTGGATGCAGTTCCAATAAAGTTTGGAATTAATAAGAAAATATTAGATATGGTGTAGATATTTGAACAATTACGAGAAAAACAGTATGATAAATGTACTGTAAACAGATGGACTGCATTGGAATGGTGTGTGCATGTCAGATGGAATTTACACCTCCTTGTGATGTGTGAAATCGTAAAGTCTTACCCAAAAAATACAGATGGCCTGTGTATAATGGATTGCCCAATGCCCCCCCCCCTTCCGCTCTTCCTATTTGCCGCTGCCAAGAGTTGTAGTACGGCCCTCGGTGCCTATTGCCGCTGCCCGGTAGGGTATCCAACTGTACAGTTCTGCAGATCTGCCTCCAGGGATGGCGACCCTGTTGGAAATGCTACTACCTAAATTGTTGCCCATTCGCTGTGCCTCCCCCTCACCTCCAGTGCATGCTGCTGCAAATACAGAGCGACAAATGAGAGGGCATATGCTACTGAGCATGTCAAGCGCCTTATTTGTGAGGGGGCCGGTTATCGGCTGCGGGTGAAATATGCGAAGACATAAATTAGCACCCTGAAAAATACAGTAAAAATAGACAAGAAAAGATCACAGGATGGGATTAGAAGCAGTCGGCATATCAGCAAAAGCACTAGGTCCGTACTCAGTGTGCTGTGATCCCTGACTGGTGAATTTGAGGCTCTGTTTGTTATGTTGCTGGAATGGCTTGGTGCAGAAATAATGCAGTGAGTTGTCAACTTGGAGCTCTATTATTTATGTCGCTGGAAAATATGGAATGGTTCGTTACACAAATATTGCAGAATGCAAAAATGATATTTATAAATGTTATTGCTTTCGCTATGGAACAGGCAGGCACTCGGCATCAATTGCATAAAAAAATGGAGCATTCCAAATGCTCGGCTGTCATTGATGCCCCATGCTAAAGATTTATGACAGGGGAATATGTCGACAGCGTAAACAAAAATAAATCCTGCTACGTTTTGTCAATAATGTTTCGAATGAGATTTGTCATACAAGGCAGTTCGTTGCTGGGCGGCGGTGTCAAGCTATACAGTACTGGAAATATTGACGAGACGTAGCGGTTTGGGGCACTAGTGTCACTACGGCGGTCTGCAGTTGGTAAAGTTTCTTTATCTGAAATTTTAATCAGAAGTGGTCTCCTTCTGACGCCTTGTCGGAGCTTGAGAGGGGGTACCGGTTTCAGCGGCGTTGGTGACCTACTTACTAGTATATCAGGATACAAGTGATCCAAATGGGCGGCTGAATCGCAGAAGCAGCAGTGTTGTAATGCACATGGTTATATACGAGTATATAAGAGCAATTTGCCAACCAGATTGGGCTGATACCCGATTTGTCAGTAAATTCTGCAGGCTTGCTCCCCCTTTGCGTCCATCCACACGCATAGCGGGCATTGGGCCAATTAGCAGCGCGCAAATGCGCTGCATCTAGAACAGCATAAAGTTTAAATTTAATACGCTGGCAGGATTATGTAAGGATGATAGTATCCTTGTCATACCATTGGAAGGTGCAGTCAAACACGAGTCAGATAAAATAACAACCATATTGTATTGTATGAGTTGGTTATACAGAAGGAATATGGACTATTCCGTCATGACCCCCATGATGCCACTATATTCCGGGCCACGTCGTCCAGCGCTCACCCAACCGCCATGCTCTGGGGGATGCTCTGGGGGATGCTCTGGGGGATGCTCAGGGGGATGCTCTGGGGGATGCTCAGGGGGCCGTTCATTGCTGTCCGCACCCGTCAGCCATGGCATCCGCCTGACCTTACAGCCTCTGTAATAATCTGTAATAAGGACACGTCCGCGGGCTACATTGCGTACATTTACAACAATCGCATAGCGAAGGGTACCGCAGCCATTCCCGCCACCGACATCGGACGCCAGGGCGCTGCCACAGAACCCAAACCACCTGCTGGACAGTATGCGCCAACATCCGCGCAGCATGCCATGCCATCTCCCCCGCAGCCTGGCCCTCCCGCGCCACCGGTTACACGCCAGCAGCACGGCGAGCGCCGGAGACGGCCCCGCCGCAGTGCCTTGCGTCATACCATATTCGCCACGTGTACACGTGTGGAACAAACTGTCGCTTTACAGCACCCGGTCGCAATGACACCGTAGCGTGCGGGGCAGCGCGGACAACAGGCGCCCAGCAATGCGGCGGAAGAGGAAGCGGCCGCAATCCAGCGTTACGTCGTCACACCGCCACCGAAGCCCCCTGCCCGCACCAGCGTCAGCATTTCGCACACGCAGTCACGCGCATGGAAGCCCTCGCCCAGTATGACACCACCCCACGCCCCGCCGCAATGCGCCCCCGCCTTGCCCGCGCCCTGCGCCCCCGCACGTCCCTCCTCCATTGGCTGCCCATCGCTGCGCGGAACCGCGGTCGCGTAGCTGCGTGCAAAATCTCCGCCTGCAGTTCATACACGGGGACGTAATTGCCGCCATTTCGCAGTCTCATCTCCCGTCTCCGAGAGCGTGCGGTATAAAACCTGCCCCTTGCCCCTGCGCAACCTCTCTTTCTTCCCTCCATCCACCACCGCCGAACACCGAACATCGCCATCGCCACCATGAACCGCTTCGCCCCCCGTCTCCCCGCTCTTCTCCTCCTCCTCGCCGGCCTGGCCGCCGTGCGCGCGCAGGTCATCACCGACGACACCGGCGACCTGGAGGCCGTCAACCCCGGTGACTCGCTCTTCGAGCAGCGCGCCCGGGAGAACTGCGAGGTCGGCGCCGACCGCTTCATCGAGGGCACCTGCTCCAACCCCACCGACCCGCTCTGGGGCTCCAACAGACGCCCGGTTTTCAGCTACGTCGCGGGCTCCTCCTCCATCACCGCGACCGGCCAGAACCGCCCGTCCCCGCGTGTCATCTCCAACGAAATTCACTCCCAGGAGGGTCTTATCTTTAACGACAGGAACCTCAATGAGTTTGTGGTCTTCTTTGGCCAGTTCCTCGACCATAACCTAGTCGCCTCCGTTGCCGGCACCGGCTCCATGCCCATCGAGGTCCCCTCCGGCGACCCGAACATCAGCGGGAACGACCTTCCTTTCACTCGTAACCGCCGCGCTGAAGTCGCCGCCGGGTCTCCCGCCGAGCGCCCCATGAACAGTGTCTCCCAGATTCTCGATCTCTCCGCCGTGTACGGCTCTTCGGATGAACGACTCGAAGCTCTTCGTTCGGGTGTGGACGGCCGCATGGCCATCAGCGCAGGCAACATGATGCCGCTCAACACTCGTGGTATTGAGAACGAGCCCAACGACTCGGACAACTTCTTCATCGCCGGTGACTTCCGTCCCAATGAGACGCCCATGCTCTCCGTGTTGCACACCCTGTGGCTCCGCGAGCACAACAACATCATCGACGAGCTTCTTGAGGACCGCACCTTCAACCGTCTGGACGACAACGGGCTGTTCAACATTGCGCGCAGGATCAACATCGCCCAGTTCCAGGCGGTCATTTACAACGAGTTCATCCCCGCCATCGTCGGCCGCAGGCTGCCGGCCTACAGCGACTTCGACCCCTCGGTCGACCCGACGGTCAGCAACATCTTCGCTACCGCCGCCTTCCGCGTGGGCCACACCATGGTCGGCGACGGGGTGCAGGTGCTCCAGGGCTCCAGCCGCACGGTATTCCCCGCGGCCGAGATGTTCTTCCGCGACTCCACGCTGCTACAGGGGCTCGGCGTCGAGCCGTTCCTGCGCGGAGCCATGACGGTGCGCTGCCAGGAGATTGACAACAAGGTAGTAAACGCGCTGCGCAACGAGCTCTTCCGCGAGGTGCCCAACATGGACGTGCCGGATCTGATCTCGCTCAACATCCAGCGCGGACGCGACCATGCACTGCCGACGTACAACGACATCCGCGCGCTGTTCGGCGTGCCACGCGCCAGGTCGTTCGCGGACATCGCCAGCGACGCCGAGACGCAGGGTCGCTTCGCGGCGGCGTACGACTCGGTGGACGACGTGGACGCCTGGCCGGGGCTTGTGTCGGAGACGCACGTGGGCAGGGGTTCGCTCGGACGGACGATGCGGGCGGTGTGGGAGGCGGAGTTCTCGCGTCTCAGGGACGGGGACCAGTTCTTCTACCTCAGACCGTTCGTGCTGCGCGAGATGAGGAGCCTGCGTCGCGTAAGGCGGCTGTTGAGCGGAAACGGCTCGGTGATGCGGGACATTCTGCTGAGGAACAGCGAGCTGCGTGGCGGACAAGTGCCGCGTCGCCCGTTCTTCGTCTAGGGGAGTTTCGTACGTGCGTTGCGGCATCGCCCCGTGCTTGGGGCGGTGCTGGCATGGTGATACAGATTGTGGCACTGTGGAGCGTGGCTTCTGTGGTGTATTGACTTGCATTGCTAATCGAGTTTGTAGTTGCTAGGAGACGTAAAGTTGTCCTACTTTCGTTCCTTCTAATCTAGATGGCTGGGGCTTTAGGCCAGCGGTTGCGTGCGGTAGAGTAGTGGCGCATTGCGGGCGCGATGCGGACAGCGTCCAAAGTGAGAGGAATGCCGCGCGGTGTGAAACTCGTGCCTGGTCGTAATGGAGCGGCTGTAGGCGTCGTAGCCATTCGTAATGTTTGTATCTGGGCGCCTGCGCAGCCAACAGGCGCTGGAAGCAGAATATGAGACACGGAGGCCAAGAGGATACCACTATTACAGCAAAGTCCCTTACGAGATCGCAATAACCGCTACAGCGCGCGGAAGTATCCCCCCAGAACAGTACAGTATGCCCATACAGAGCTTCCACCCGCACCCGCTGCATCAGCTGCACACAGTACAAGCGACCAAGGAATCCGCGAGCCACAGCAGCGGCGCGCTTCAATAGCGGCCGTCAGACGCCGTATGGCCCACGGCGCTGCAGCAGCCGCACGCAACGTAGCCAGCACTGGTAGCGAGCCGGGCGAGCGGGCGCTGACGTGACGGTGCGCGATCGCCATGGGCAGCCCCGTGCATATGCGCGAAGGTACTGCACGGTGGCGGCGAGGCGAGGCGCGTGACGCGCGCGCGTCATACGGTGTGTTGCCGAGATGACTACGGCGAATCGGATGGGTGTGCAGGAGTAGCTTGGCTACGTGATACGTACCTGTGTAGCGTGATGGCTGCCGTGCAGCCGGTACGCGAGGCAATGCAGCGGCAGCCAATGAATGACGTGTAATTCCGAAACGCCGGCATCCATCGGCCCGTGCTAGCATGGCCTTCCATCCCGCTCGCTGTACGAATACACGTGTCCATGTACGAATACACGTGTCCCTGTACGAATACACGTGTCCATGTACGCCGGCCCCTTGTCGCCCGAAGGGGCCGATGGGTACCTGTAGACGACTGCGGATGAGGCTGCGCCCCCGCGATAGGGGGATTCCGCTGGATGTGGACGTGGAATTTGTAAAGGCGCGAGGGGGCGCTTCTGGTATGCGCTGCTCTGTTTGTTGATGCTGTGCGCAGGGCTTAGCGCCTCCTCCCCTTACTTTATCGGATGGAGGACTTGTACCGCATCGCGCGCCGTGACGGGCACCGCCTGCCTTCGGTGGATACAGCTGCATCCCATCACGCTCTTGCCGTGCCACGGCCATGCCATCGGGCCGCTGTCATCATGGCACCGCAGCATTCATTCCTTAAATGATAGTAACTTTTACTGTGCTGCTGGACAGAAAGCCCGTGACACCCAGGTATCTAGGTCACTGGTCACTGACTGCTGCGCCAGTTATGATTTCTTGTCCTGCGTTGAAATTTTACTTTCGGCCAGTTATTGACGGAGACGAAATAGTGAAGAATCTGGCCAAAGAAAACCTGTTTCACCTTCATGATTTCGAAAGCCATCAACTAACATCAACACTTCGGTATGTTTGCTCTCAGTTGCTTGAATATTTAATATTCTAGGGAATGGAAACGGAAAGCCTGAACCAGTACCACTTCTTCATACCAAAGCTCAGCTTCGTTTTGATAGCGGTTATGATAGGGTAATAGCACATAATCGCGGATTCATAGCGTTTTCAAATTAAATTAAACTTTAGAGTAACGTCAAGTTCCGAAATTGGCCGTCAAGTGAAAATGAGAAATTTCATGAAGTTTTCGTAGGAAAAAAGGGTGTTTAGAAACAACGGAAATCCCAAATGCCAATAAAGCTTTACACTGCCTGAGACGACCATTCCAGTCCATGAGAGCACATATCCAATCTAGCAATGCAGAATCGATTTGGATTTCCGGACGTCACTGCTGGTCACGCTGCAGTTGCATTTGGGAAGCTTCTGTAAGGAGGTATGGCAATAGTGTGGGTGCCATGACGCTGTTCGCGAGTAGCGACAGCTGTCCTTCATGCCTTCCTGCATCCGTAATGAATGGGGCTATAATTAGGGGGCATAAATTTGTCATATCAATGAATAGGGAAATTCCGAGGAAAGATTCCGCAGCACGTTTTTTGTGACCAGCTCCTATCTGTCCACACGGGGAACGGTGGCGGATGGCCACCCGTTCCACGGGTACAGTACACGTTTAACAAATAGACCAGCCGGCGGCGGACTCCGCCGCCGCCCGGTCAGCTACGACGCTCACATGGTAGCATCGCGACCTTGGTCCAAGGCACGAGAACTTCGCGACTCTGGGCGCACCCTCTCATCGCGCCGCCGCCCCGCCGCTTGTTGTAATCTCCTCTCCTCCCGCCGCTCCCGGCACCTCCGCTTGTGTCGCCGCGCCACCGCGCCCGGAACCTCCGCTTCTGTCGCCGCC
>JAUBNZ010000673.1:0-15325 GCA_032355485.1 Bonnemaisonia californica
CGTCTTCGGGCTACATTTGACGATCAGGTATTGGAGAAGTTCCTTCGAATCGGCAATTCAAAGTGAGGTAGCCCTAGAGGTCCTCATGGAGATGGGGGAGGTCGTTCTTAAAGAGGATAAAAATTTCTGTAATTTCTGGGTGAGTCAGTATAGCTTCTGCTACATTAAAATGAAGATGGACTACAGGGTACAGCTGGATGAGAAGAGGGAGAGACTTATGGGGCTTTTTGGTGAGTTTGGGGAGCTTTCTGAGTTGGAGGTGTTTCCATCTGAGCCGGTGAACTACCGGATGCGGGCGGAGTTCCGGGTGTGGCATGATGATGATGATCTTTATTACATTATGTTTGATCAGGAGAGCCGTGAACGGTATCGGGTGGATGCGTTCCCGGCGGCAAGTGCTGGGATCAATGCGCTGATGCCTGTGCTCATAGAGAAGTTGCGCCATGGTGGTAATGGTGGTGTGCTGAGGAAGAAGATTTTTCAAGTGGATTTCCTTTCGACTTTGAGTGGGGAGATGTTGGTGAGCTTGCTGTATCATCGGCAGTTAGATGATGAGTGGAGGGTGGCTGCTGAGGGTCTGCGGGATGAGCTGTTAGAGAGTGGATTTAAGGTGGATTTGATAGGGCGTGCGCGGAAGCAGAAGATTGTTTTAGGGCGGGAATTTGTGATTGAGAGGTTACAAGTGCATGGGGATGAGTTTGTTTATCAGCAGGTGGAGAATAGCTTTACGCAGCCTAATGGTAAGGTGGCTGAGAAAATGTTAGAGTGGGCAGTTGAGAGCTCACGTGGGTGTGAGGGTGATCTGTTAGAGTTATATTGTGGGAATGGAAATTTCTCGATCGCTCTGGCGCAGAATTTTAATCGTGTGATGGCAACTGAGCTAGCGAAGCCATCGGTAGAAGCTGCGCAGTATAATATAGCGGCGAATGACGCTAAGAATGTGAAGATAGCGCGGTTATCTGCTGAGGAATTCACTGAAGCAATGCGTGGCGAGCGTGAGTTCGCGCGGCTGAGGCAGCAGGATATCGTGTTGAGTGAGTATGATTTTAGAACTGTGTTCGTAGATCCTCCGAGGTCTGGAATGGATGCGGAGTCTGTGGCGATGGTGCAGGAGTATGAGAGGATTCTTTACATTTCGTGCAATCCTATCACGCTTTGTGAAAATTTACAGACGCTATGTCAGACTCATAAAATCACGAAACTGGCGATGTTTGATCAGTTTCCCTACACGCACCATATAGAGGCGGGTGCGATGCTGGTGAGGAAGGACACTACTAATGTAAGATGAAGAGATCTAAGAAAAAATTAATCATGACGAGACCAGATAAGAGAGAGATAAATGAGTTACGCCCGATCACATTCACCCCGAATGTAGCACCACATGCTACGGGTTCTGTGTTGGTGTCGTTTGGAGACACTCGGGTGATCTGTGCATGCACGATCGAGGAGAACGTTCCTGGGTGGATGAAGTATCAGAAGATAAAAGGTGGCTGGCTTACTGCTGAGTATTCGATGCTTCCGTATTCGACTCTGGATCGTAAAAGACGTGATATTTCGCAGGGAAAACTCGACGGTAGATCATCTGAAATTCAGAGGCTGATAGGACGTTCACTTCGTGCAGTAGTAGACCTTAAAATGCTAGGTCACAGGACATTGTGGATTGATTGTGATGTGCTTCAGGCAGATGGTGGGACTCGCACGGCATCGATCACAGGTGGTGCGGTGGCTGTTGCTATTGCTCTTAATAAGCTGGTGGCTAGTGGGAAAATCAAGGAGTCACCTATGAAGAAACTCATCGCGGCAGTGAGTGCTGGAGTTTATCAAAAGACGCCTGTGTTAGATTTAAATTACCCTGAGGATAGGGATGCTTCTGTGGATTTCAATGTGGTACTGACTGAGGATTTGGAGTTCGTAGAAGTCCAGGGAGCAGGTGAGGAGGCTACGTTTAGCCGTGATGAAATGAATGCGATGCTGGATCTCTCAGAAGCAGGAATTACACAAATAGTAGAGCTGCAAAAGAAAGCGATCGCCGATGCAGAAAGCGCGCAACCTGCCGACTTACAGGGCTTGGCTGATGCTTTTAAATAAGGGTATAAGGTTGACATTGATACACTTAGCTAATAGGCAATACGTATCATCTGATATGTCGAAAGCGTGATGTTAAATCCCTATGAAAATGAGAGCGAATGCTCTGACCCAATACAATCCGTGTCTGAGGCCATAGAGACTAAGCGTCAATATAAGTCGTCTATCACCGTGCCTGTGTTTGGAGAGATATCGCTGTGTCCGTCAGAGATGATAGCAGATCTGAAGGTGCGGGAGAGCCCGCCACTATGGGCGCAGTTTTTTAAGTATGTGGTGTTTGGCTTTCTAGCGACTGCAGTTTTGCTGGGAGTTTATTTTATAGCCCGCACCTTTTTTGGAGAGTATCTCTCTGATGATTTATCGAAGGAGACGCTGAAGGATCATTTGTTTGTCGTGATGTTGATCGCGTTTATGTTTGCGAACGCGGTGGCTTATATCACGAATCGGATGTTCGTGTTTACTCCCAGTGGCCGTCATTGGACGATGGAATTTATGATCTTTTTAGCGGTGTCAGGTGCTAGTTTTTATGCGGGAAATTTTGCTAAAGATAGGTTCATCGATGCGGGATTGAATAAGGACATCGCCGCTCTTTCTTTTGCTGTTTCTTCTGCCTTAGTTAATTTCATAGCACGGAAGTACATCGTATTTTCACAACCTTCTAAGAGTCAGAAATCCGCTTAATTTTAATTAAATAGAAATTTAAAACCAATCATGACCGAACTACCAGAGAGACCGCTCACCGTGATCATACCAGCCTATAATGAGGAATCAACCGTGGAGCGTGTGATTCTGAAAGTCCTATCCACCTCACTTGTGGGGGAGGTAGTGGTGGTGAATGATTTTTCGACTGATGACACGGCTAAGATCGTGGAGAGGATGGCGGAAGTGGAGCCTAGGCTGAGCTATTATAGTCACGACAGAAACCAGGGAAAGGGTGCTGCTCTGAGGACAGGATTTAAAGAAGCTACATTGCCTTTCGTTATCGTCCAAGATGCGGATCTGGAGTATGACCCAGAGGAATTTGAGCTAGTGGTGCGTCCGCTGATCAATGATCAATGCGATGTCTGTTATGGCTCTCGTTATCTAAAAAACAATCCTCGTCGAGTGTTGCAGTTTTGGCACACGATGGGGAATCGTTTTTTAACAACCCTCTCTAATATGGTGACGAATTTACACGTTACGGATATGGAAACTTGTTACAAGGCATTTAAGAGAGAGGTAATTCAGAATATTAAGATTGAGGAAAATAGATTTGGCTTTGAGCCGGAAATTACGGCTAAGATTGCTCGTCGTCACCTACGTGTCTTCGAGGTAGCGATCTCGTATTTCCCGCGTTCGGTAGATGAGGGTAAACACATCGGCTGGAAAGACGGAGTACGTGCGATCTGGTGTATTTTCAAATACGGGTTCTGGAGAAGAAATCACAATGTGATGGTGATCGATGACAACAATAAGGTGTCGATTTCTGAGAGATAATTTTCAACAAATATGTTTCAATCAACCACTCAGCGTAACTTATTTTGGGTTACATTTGCTCTCGGGTTTTCATGGGCGCTCTATCGGCTGATCGCCAGCACGGGCTATATCTTAGATGATGAAGCCACTCATTACATAAAGTCCAGAAGTGCCTGGGTAAATCCAGATATATTTTTTGATGGATGGACGCGAGCAGGTAGAAACCTCCTTCATGCTCCTATTGCTGTATTGGGACTCACCACCACACGGATTTATACTCTTTTACTAGCAGCGATAGCAGTTTTTCTAACTGCAAAGTCTGCCAAACATATCGGGTTGAAGTCGATCTGGGCAATACCTGTCCTGATGTTTTTTCAGTCTTGGTTTCCTGATCTTAGCTACTCGATTCTGACTCAAACTCCCTTTCTCATCGTTTGGATTCTTGGAATTTACTTAGCACAAAAAGACCGCTACTACCTTGCTTCGATTTGCTTTGGTTATCTCTCACTGATCCGCCATGAAGGGATATTACTCACCGCTCTGTGGGGTATCTGGGTATCATTTCAAGAGGGAGGTATTCTCTATAATCTTACTAGAAGAAAGATAACTTCTTCTTCGTTTATTCGAGACGGGAAGCTGGCATTTTTCACTGTGTTAGCGATTCTTATCTATAATGTGGCAGACTATATTTACGAAGGAGCTATTCCATTCATGGTTTATTTTGACTCTGAACCTACTGACTATTATGGGAGCGGTCCTATTTATCACTACGCGGTATTGTTAGTACCTGCTCTTGGTATTTTTTCATTATTACTTGCGCTTTTAGGTGCCTGTTTTGTGAAAAAAGATCTGCATAAATGGTCACTTATTCTCTTCACTTATGTCAGCTATTTTGTAGTGCATTCTTATATTTTCTGGGCGGGGAAGTTCGCTTCAGGTGGTTACTATCATTTTCTGATGCCAATGGCACCGTTGTTCGCGCTTTTGGGAGTGAAGGCACTGGACGTCATTAGTGAGAAATTCCTACGATTTGGTAAAGCCATCATCATGATAGCTCTATTGCTGGTCACGTACCAAGGTCTTCATATGATCCAGCAACAAGGTGTAAACCAGGACTGGGAAGGGATCAAAAACGGCACTGCAGTTTATCAAGTACAGTTCATCAATCCGGCGATCAGTCCAGAGCAGCGCGGAGTCAATATGCGGGAAGCTACTGAGTATGTGGATACTATTCAACAGGGCGAGCTTGTCACAGGCAATCACCCACAAGTTGATATTTATTTTGGTAACCTACAAACTAGTGAGGCAATAAAAAGAGACTGGTCCGATATCAAAAACTTACCTCTGGGTACCTACTTTATTTGGGATCAGAGGCTTTCTGAGCTACGAGAAGCTCATAACCTAGAGAATTTCCAAACAGGGGATTGGGATATTATTAAGGCTTGGAAGAATCCTAAACGTGGTGAGGTAGAGGCTGATCCAAAGAAGGAACACACGACTATTATCTTCCAAAAAGTGAGATAAGCTCGTGACTACTCAAACGAAAAAATAGTTCCTTTCTATTTTGTTAGAAATTATATAACTTTCGCTTACATGATTTATAATATCGTCCATAGCATTATTTGGATCCTAGGAATCATTTACGGGATTATCCCTCTTCTCACGTCGCATAAGTTCGGGTTGATTGGGGAGGAACTTTACCCTGTGGATGAGTATTTTAGCATGCGAATTATTATTCTGCTAACGCTAGCAGCGGTTGGATCACTCATCTGGAGTGTGAATGTTAGGCTGGTGCGTAAAACTGAGCAAAGCATCACACATAAAAAAATCTGGGCTCTATGTCTATTAGGTGCAGAATTAGTGCTGATCACTCTAGGTCTTTTACAGTTAGTGACAGGCTACAGCTATTTCATTCTAGGTATTATCGTGAATATCGTTTTCTTCTATAAGAATCTCAGCTACCTCAAAACGAAGGATGAATTTTCTAACATATTTCATCGTATCTATGCCTGGCTGTCCACTCGCACAAGTTGGAATGCCATCTTTTACTTAGTTGTTTTTTTGATATTGATCACCCACAATACACTGCTGATTTACAATCTAGACGATATCGATAACTGGCATAAATTCAGTATTTTCCTAAATCGATTTTTCAATCAACTTACGATCGTAGCGCTACTCTATATTGTGATTCAGAGCTCGCTTTATGTAGCACCTCAATGGAGTCGCTGGCTTATTTGGATTATTTCATCGATTATTCCCTTACTGATTATTTCAGATTATTTTACGCATTCAGTTTGGAATACAAGCTTGATCAGTCTGATCAACTCTACGGGGATAGAAGGTTTTCTCGATCTTGAAAATGCACTCAAAGGCGGAGGCATCCAGACGCCTTTGCTACACTTAGCTCTGTTAGTGATCGGTTGTTTAGTTGTTCTGTTTCTACTAGTCTGGCTATGCAATGTTTTCTCAAGACGGATAGGATTCAAAATATCTCCAAGAACAGCGGTTGCTGTGGCCTTGCTTAGTATATTGGGTGCTACGCTGGAACAAGCCATTGGTAGTATGTGGAAGGACACACGCGATCAGGCAATGGAGTCCTCAGAGTTTGATCTCCAAGTATCTATAGTAAAAGCAGATTCTATATTAGCTGAATTTGAAGTGGAATTTAAAAACCATACCGCATTGCAAATTGATTCAAGTAACGAGCTAGAACCCAAGCTTCACTTCAAGCGTAAGCCGGATATTTATCTGATCTTTATAGAATCTTATAGAGCGGATGCATTGACGCCTGAGATTTCACCACAACTCTACCGATTTCAATTAGACGATGCGCAGCAAATTGATAAATCTTGGGCGAGCTCAAATGGGACGCACGTGTCATGGTTTGGTACGTTTTCTGGTCGATTACCATTGTATTGGAAAACGGATAAAGAAATCAAAGAGCAAGCAAACTGGCCGGGACTGGATGCGTTCAGAATGTTTAAGAATGATGGGTATGAGCTGAGTGCTTATATTTCTACTGAGCTGGAATATCGCCAAATGGGTAAACAGTTTTTTGGTGAAGAAGGTGATATTTTCAAAACGATTCGCGATAACAGTGAGGAGGACCCGATCTTTAACCAACATATCTCTGAACGAGAGCGCTTACTGTTTGAGGACTTAAAGGCAGATATAGAGTTGAGAGATGATGGAGGCCATTTTGATATCATTGGCCTTGATTCATCACACTTTTTCTACACGTGGCACGAGGATTTTAAGCCTCCTTTTAATCCCTATAGCACTCTTTCTTACTTACCATCTAACCCTAATGATGAAGAATTAGCATTAGTTACCAATAAGTATCATAACTCGATTGCGTGGTGTGATCATTTAGTGGGCGACTTTCTCGGCTTCCTTAAAGAAAAGGGAAAGTACGATGAGTCCATCATCATTGTGCTGGGAGATCACGGTGAGGAGTTACAAGAACACGGAGGTTGGCTGCATGTGTCCTCACTAGAAGCTGAGCAGATCCGAGTGCCTATGTTAATTAAATGGCCAAAGTCTTATGGACGAGGCGAGCCGCAAAAAACTGCGAGCCAGCTAGATATTTTACCTAGTCTGTTAGATTATCTTTGCGGTGATGAAGCAGATTTTGATTTTCCAGGAAATTCATTATTGGAGAGTAATGACCAAACTATCATTGCCTATACTGGTATGGGAGGAAAGACCATGGATGCCCTTGTGCTAACTCGAGCAGGATACAAGGCTCATTTCTCTTGGGTAGATTATTGGAACTGGAAGCCATCAAATCATATCCACCTGACGCAGCTTTACGGACCAGAGGGTAGCATCAGCCTAGATGCAGATGAAGAATACTTAGCGAAGCTCAAAGAGCTTTTCCCAGATGTGAAGGAGAGGTTCTTCAATCGTTTTGGCACGAAGAAACTAGACTGGGAAAAAGTAGGGGAGCCTGACGATGCTCATACATCCAAATAAAAACACCGCCACCAGCAGAGAGCTGATTGCGGTGTTAAGAAAATTTTATTGGTATGGAATTAACCACCGATCTCAGTGCGACCAGAGAGTGATGCTCCCTCGTCCATGCTGAGCATTTTTGTTTTGAT
This sequence comes from Bonnemaisonia californica, assembly GCA_032355485.1. Classification (NCBI taxonomy): domain Eukaryota; phylum Rhodophyta; class Florideophyceae; order Bonnemaisoniales; family Bonnemaisoniaceae; genus Bonnemaisonia; species Bonnemaisonia californica. Next base: position 7,647 of record JAUBNZ010000673.1, read on the forward strand.
GTCACCATCTAACTTTGAATTTGACTTTAGCTCACAGCGGTCTGATGTGATGGTTCCTTCTACGTGACCGAAGAGCTTTACCTCACCAGCAACGATGTCACCTTTGATATTAGCGTTTTCTCCGATGGTGACGTGTCCGCCATCAGATTTGATTTCACCTTCGATTTTACCATCAATGATCATATCGTTAGAGAACTTGATAGTCCCTACGATTTCGATTCCACTTGCGAGAACATTTGTTGCGTTAGCCATAGGTTCGAAATGGTGCATAGATATTTTATTTAAGCAAACATAATTTTTTAAAATAACGCACTAGAGTTCATATGTGATATCGCGCTGAAAGGGGGCTGGCATGGCGACCACTTTAAAACCCAAGAAAAACAGGCGGTCTATCTCTGATTATAAAGTAAGTTTAAACGAGATGGGAATGTGGTCACTATTAACATGCGGTTGAGGATTTAGGATCACAATTACCCCCAGCGTTCTCGCCATTCCTTGGGTAGGCGCTGGGGTCTTCCTGGCTTGCCCTCGGGGTGCATTTGTACCATAGCGAGTGATTGGCGGCAGGTAATGAGGCATTTATCTATTCCTTCTGCGTAGATCTCGAAGGCACACCAAAATCTCACTTTCTCCATAGACTCGAGTCTGCCCTTGATCGTGAGTTTATGGCCCAGTGTGGCTGGCGAGCGGTAGTCCACCTCGGTACGGACTACTACTGGGTAAAGTCCCGTGTCTGCCATGTTCTTGAGGTTCATCCCCAGCCTCTCGGTAGCCAGCTTAGTGCGGCAAGTTTCTATCATACGTAGGTAGGCTAGGTTGTGCACCACACCTCCTATATCGGTGTCAAAAAACATCACTTCTTCATGGGTTGTATAAGTAGGCATTTCTGAACTCATGTGGTGATGATAGGCAGCTAGATGAAAATTTAAAGCATGGATCTTGATGTTGACAGGAGTTGTGTGTAACATGTTGGTTAAGTTTACGTATGATTAACGTAACCTTTACGTTATCATGAAAAATACGCTACTAGCCATCAGCCTTACAGTTACGAGTAACAGCATGATACATGCTCAGGATAGCTACGTGGCTCCTCAAGCAAATAAAATTATGTTCCAAGTGGACAAGCTACCTATCGATAAAGGGCTACGTAAACATTTATCGATCAATCTAACTACCTTGGCGAAGCGTTCACATGATAGTAGTGCTGAGGAGCATCGACTTACCGCGCAGCTTCTTATGCTTGCGATGAGGCTGGATCGGGAAAACACTTCTGCCGCAGAACTGAATCAGAATTTATCTAAGGGTAGAGCACTCCCGGTATCTGATGTGAAGGCGAAGGTGGATGGACTCAAAAAGCTGAAGCGCATGATAGAGATGCTGTCTACTACAGGTAAACTCAGTGAGGGACGCGTACTAGAGGTTTATCTAAAGGACGTTTACATCGCCCTTGATGGGAATAGTCCGCTAGTAGCGACGCATAAGGAAAATGTAAACCGTTGGGATGGTGTAGTCCCAGGTCCAGTTAGAACAAAAATTGATTTAGATAAACCTAAACCTGCTGCGCCAGAGAACCCTGCAAACGAAAGCGAAATGCCTGACAAGCCTAGTATTCCTGATTCGGGAATTAGCGAGGAAGAAGAATCGAGCTCTCCTGAGTCAGATAATAATGAGGAAAAGCAAGAATTTACAAAATGGACGAAGCATAACAGCGGCATCACGACACCGCTGCTTTTTGTAGAACAAACGGCCGACAAGCTGGAGCACAGTCATAAATTGGCAACGTTATATACACAAATTTCTCCTCGGGTAAAACTCGAATCAAATCTGAGTCTCGAATTAAAACCATGGGCTAAACCAGAAAAAATAGAGGTTTTTCAGAAGCATTTAAACCCACTAATGAAAGAGCAATTTGGAGAATATGAATCTCTTAAAGTTGAGATAACTACCTCCGGGACGCTCAGCGACAAGAACGATGACAAAATACTGTTACCATTATGCTTGCAGCTAAAGGCTTCTGAGAAAAACATACAAATTAGAGATGGGATAGCGGTGTTAGGAAAACTTTCGGGTAAAGAAATCATTCGTAATACTGACTTCTGGCATCTACTTAAAACTCTAAGGAAAAGTGATGCTAAGAATCAACGATTACTTATTCCATTTAGTGCGGAGGCTGATTTGAAACAGCTAGTAGCCCTTGAGGAGGAAGATTTTTTTGTGAAATATGAAGTACTGCTCGTTTCTAACATAGATGAATCAGTGGACCTGCTTGCTCAGAGTTCTAGTGATGCCATAAAAAAAGCTTCGGAAGAGTTTTCTAAAATTCAAGAAATGATAGGCATGAATTCAGTGGGACCATTTGCCGTGAATAAGAAAGTAAGAGCTAGGCTAGAGGGGATTCTCGCTAAAAACCCCAACCATCTTTCTGCAAAAATGATATTGCTAAGAGGCAGCGTGTCTCGTTCCAGAAAGCTAGATTCCTATTTTATCGCAGATGAGCTATCTCTATTACTCAAGGAAACTTCTTATCTGAATGATAAAGAAGTGTACTCAAATGCTGAATCTTTAGTCAGAATGGCAAAGAAAATAGAAGAAACGGTCGAAGAATTATCTCCTTTTGTGGATTCGGAAGACCGTGAATTGGTTGCCTATCTTACAGATATTGCAGATTATCTGGAAACGATCAGTCGAGCCAAAGGCAAACGTGAATCAATAGCAGTGGAGCGTACTATCTCCAATGCGCTAAATAATTTCAAAATCAAATACCTGGAAGCAAAAACTCGTTTCGATAGCATAATGAGTAGTCCCCCAACGACTTAGTTAAAATAGTGTCGTAAAGATTAAAGTTCATCACTGAGGAGTGACTAGTGTGCGTTTTTTTATAAAAGTGTCTTTTTAAGTGGAGGTTATGAAGGTTTTATCATTTTTATTGAAATAACTATTGCATTTACTGTTAATTTTGCCAAAGTATCGCCCCGAATTATAAAAAAACCGTAATTCTAAGACATCCCCTAATATAAAACGTTCAAAATTATTTTCTTATTTAAGCCATGAAATTCCTCTTCTTCCTACTCTCATTTGCCGCTATTGTTGCATTTGGACTGTTCTGCGTAGCTCCCATGCTAAAGGAGTGCATAGAAGGGGATTTAGCCGCCAAGGCTGAGAGCGTATTGAAAGAAGCAGAATTCTCTGATAAATACACGATCACAAACGTGGAAATAGACCATTTCCACGTGAAGCAGGTGACCATACGTCCTAAGGACGCTTTAAGCAAATTAGATAGCGCCACAGTCAAACAAGAAATAGCGGATGCTATTGATCCCATCTTAGGAATATACGCACATGGTAGTGAAATAGTTTTGGTCAATGCTGAAGCGCAACAGAACCCTGAAGTTAAAATAGCGAAGATCCCAGAAGCAGGACCACCCCCACCTGACGAGACTCCAGATATGGCCATCGTTATGGAACCAGCCAGCTTTTCTTTCCAATGGCACGCGAAAGAAAAAAAATTACTTTTGGAGGGACGCCAGACTAATAAACATACAAGTACTGAACTCATTAAGTTTTTCAAAGAGTCTAAAAAACAAGCGAAGACTGAGTCTGCTATAAAAATTGACACTACTAAAGTAGCGAACTCTAAATACCTCATGAGAGCGCTCAGAGATATTCGCTTACTTATCATCAATTCTCATGATGATTTAAACGTTGAATTCCAAGACGCCCTCAAGACTAGTGATGGTGATAAAAAAGGCTATCTCAAATTTAAAGGCACTACTGGGACGTTAGAAAAGTATGATGCTCTAACAAAAAGCATTCAGAATTTAGAAAATGATGACTTTGAAGTGCATAATGAATTAGTATTTTATCCCTACGTTTCTATTAAAAAAGACGCTTTAAAAGAAAAGCTGACTATTACCGGATGTGTAAAGGGTAGAACAGATCAAGGGATGCTAGGATCTAATGCTTCTAGAGATGTTACTAATAACTTTAGCACTGATAATAAACTCACAATACATGAGCGCTGCGTAGATATAACCTGGCTTGATGAGCATGCGGAAAACCTGATCGCTAAGCATATGCACATGGTAACTGATGAAGAGATCATCTACCGTAATAATAAACTCTATAGCCTTAGTGGGATTTCTCATGATTCTGATTACGTCGCGGAAGTGAACCGAGCCTACAAAGGTACGGAGGTTGCTAAAAAACTTATCTATAAAGAAGCACCTCAGAAAAACATTGAGCTCGTAGAACCAGATCCTACACGTCCTGAGACCCTCGCTAAGCAAATCAAAGAATATAAAATATTCTTCGGGAGTGGGAAATCAGTGGTGGATCCTCGCTACAACACTCAGTTAGGTGACATCGCGAGTAAGATAAACGCTAGCAAAGATAAGACCTCTGTTATTGTTATTGGCGGTTACGCAGACACCAGTGGATCTGCCGAACTGAATAAGGCTCTTAGCCTGAAAAGAGCGAGAGCCGTGATGAGTAAACTCGTAACTAAGGGAGTGGCTGCTAAGAGGATAGAAGTAGAATTCTTCGGAGCAGAAGCAAATGGCAACTCAAAGGCGGAAAGCAGACGAGTGGAAATTAAAGTAAGAAAAAAATAATATGATAATCGCATTTTTTACATACAACGACGTAAGGGCATATTTTCAAGAGAATTGGCTACCAGCACTGATCTTAGTAGGATTGGTCTTCTGTATCCTAGGTTGGATAGTTAGCAGAATGATGCGTCCATCTACGTACATTATTGAGGAAGAAATTCACAATATCAAGAAACACATCATTTCAGATTTAAATACCTCTAAAAAGTTTAACGCAGACTACCAGTTACTAGCAAAAAAGGAGAGAAATAAAGAGGCTAAAGAGAAAGAACAAAACAAGTAATAACTTTCTCTAATCATCCCATAAAAGCACCTTATCTTTCACCAAAACATACCCCCAATTATTATCATGAGCACATTGAACGAAATTTTTTACATCGCATTTTTTATAGGCTTAGTAGGAATAGCAGCCGTTTTATTCTATATTTTAGGACAGTGGCTAGAGCGCCTGTCTGCAGGGAGGAATAATAAATCTGTCGTGAAGTCATTGCTTAGTAATCAGAGATTAGCCAAAGAACTCACTCATGAAGGTAATATCCATAGACGGATCGCAGATCGTTACAGAGAAGCATTTGATAAGAAGGAAACTTACTGGCAGACAGTTCGAGGTAGGTGGCAAGAAGAAGCAGACAAGGCGAAGAAAATCATTTCTACACAAGAATCGGATCGCTCAAAGAATCTCAATGAGCTCAAAGAATCTAACAAAAAATTACTCACCCTAGAAAATGATTTCCAAAAGCTAAAGCGTGATGGTCAAACAGAACTCTTGCACCTTAAGGACACAGATTTAGAAAAATCTGAGATTCAGAAGATAGAAGACAAAGCTCAAAAAGCTCAGCAAGAACTTCAAGCTCTGATCGATACAGAACAGGCCAACGTGTCAGGTCTAACAAAGCAACTAATGAAAAAAGAGGAAAAGATAGCTAAGTTGGAAAAGGTTATCCACCGCAAAAACAATGACCTTAATGAATTAAAGCACATCAGCCAAAACAATGATGGGATCACACAAAAATTTAAGGAGCTTTCTGAAAGTTTTACTGAGAAGGAGAAAGAATATGACACACTCACACTCAATCTGAAATCTCGTACTGAAGAAGTAGAAGGACTTCAATCGAAACTCTCAGAAAATGCAAAAGAGATCAGTAATCTCAGCACAAAAGCTCAAGCCGCTAGCACAGCTGACGACTTAAAGAAAAGGGTCTTCATGAATGAGACGCAACTCTTAGAAAAAGATCAAGAGTGCAAGAAGCTAACTGGTGACCTAGACCAGACCAAACATAACCTAGACCAAATCAAAGTAGAGCTCAACAGTAAGAACCAAAAGCTTACAGCACTTTTGGCTCAAGTTGAAAACACTTCTGAGATAGATGCTCTTACAGCTAAAGTAGCAGAATATGAAAAGACCCTCGCAGAACGAGATGAGCAGCTCTCAAAGCTCCGCAATAAGCACGAGGCAGTTGAAAAATCATTTACTACTCAGGCAAGCCGTATTGAAGAGCTTGATAAAGGTGGATCTCTAAAGCAGTCTGAAATAGATAAGTTACGCAAAGAGCTCTCTAACAAGAGTGACGCTCTGAATGAGATCCAGAACCAGCTTCAGAAGCTAGAGAAAACCCTCAGCGACAACACTGAGCAAGAGCAGCTACAGCAAGAGATAGATTCAAAGTCATCCAAGATAGACTCGCTTCTTCATCAGACAGTAGAAAAGGACAGCAAGATCAGTGAACTAGAGCTCACACTCCAGGAGAGAGCCCATCAGCTCAGACAGGCCGAGATTAAAGCGAGCGATACCACCGAGCTAGAGCTCCTCAAGAAGCGTCTCGAAGAAAGAGACAGCCACATCGGGTTCTTAGACAACAGTGCCGCCACTGCGAACATGAGACTCACTGACCTAGAAAAGCACATCTCACTTAGAGACGCAGAGATCGTTAAGCTTCAGGAACAAGTCACAGACACCTCTAAACTAGATGGACTACTCAATGACCTAAAGAGTAAGGAACAGCATCTAAGCGTGATTTCTGCAGATGCCGCACAGAGCAGTAGCAAGGTAGAAAGCCTAGAGTCATCACTTGCAGACATGAGAAACGCGATCAGTTCTAAGGACGCCGAGCTAAATGCAATGCGTGAGGAAATTAACGACCTAAATCGTAAGAACCTCCTTGCTGCCTTTGGTGAAGGAAACGTTGAGCAGCATCCAGAAATGGGTATCATCTACATCAAGGCACCAAACGCCTCAGATAACCTCCTAGAAATCTTCGGAATCTCTGATGATCTTAACCAGCAGCTTAATGAGCTGGGCGTATATCGCTTCAAGCAGATCGCCCTCTGGACTGAATCTCAAGCAAACCACTTCCAAGAGAAGCTAAACTTCGAAGGTAGCATCAGCCGTGAGCAATGGGTAAAACAAGCCCAGCGCCTCACTGATTAAGCCCGTAAAAGGAGCGTGGAATCATAGGGATCAAATAAAAACGCATTTTTTTAAAAAGATAGCTTGATTTATTGGTCACTTTCGAAGAGTCTCCGCCCGCACCAAGAGAATGTTTCGGCATTCTAACCAAGACTTTTATTAGTCGGGGAGTAGCTCAGCTTGGTAGAGCGCGGCGTTTGGGACGCCGATGTCGCAGGTTCGAATCCTGTCTCCCCGACCATTTAACGACCGCCATTGTCTAACGACTTGGCGGTCTTTTTGCTTTTCAGAAAAACCTATAACCCAGACAGGGTGAGAACGCGGTATTCCTGCTCCACCTGATCTAGCAATTTGTGGAATAGAATCTCAATATTATACACCCTATAAATTTAGGATAGTCAGTGTTGAATATTGTAGTAATCATAATGATTGCAATCAGCTCATCTTTGCTGACAGAGATTAAGGCTTATGAAAACGAAGTCTTGTCACTGCGCTCATAATTGTATGCAATAAGCGAAAGCTATAATCAAACTAACGACTCCATAAACGATGCAAATTTCATGTCCACACTGTAGCACTGCGCTAGATCACACATTCCGCACCTAACAGGTAGGTTTTTGAGTGCTATATCGGGGTGAGTTTTCATTTTATGGTTTTCGTTGGGT
>JAUBNZ010000675.1:0-12707 GCA_032355485.1 Bonnemaisonia californica
ATCAACTAACTTGAAACAAGGCATTTTTCTATAAATCATTTATACAAAACTAAATAACAATATTACTCTGTGTTTTGCACAACATCATCGGTAACCCCAGGCAACGCGTTCAGCATCGAGAAGCATGTCAAGCTATCGTGAATATCCTGAAGTCAACTGGAGACCAATGTTCCCGCTTTCTCCCTGCTGTTGTACCTCGTATGCTGTGGCTTCTCTCGCATTCCGCTTCTAATAGTGCACAGGTTTCATATTCGTTTAAGCCCTTGCAGCGACATGTGATGCAACGTTTGGGTGATATAGTCACCACAACTGGTCACCACTTCCTTCCCTACACTTGCGATACTGTTTTACTCATATGGCTCCTACTACAATACTCGAAGAACTCGGCAGCCTGCGTCTCTAGTGTTTGTGGATTCTTGTCAAGACTTTGTCGTGCAATTGGGGATGAATTCAAGCCGATAATCGCTACAATGTTGCCTCCTCTCTTGTCAGCCATGGGTCAAGACCGATCGGCCGATGGTGCCACCACGAGGGCTGTGTTGAGAACAGTAGAAAGCTTTGGTTCACTCTTAGGTGAAAGCAATGGAATAGTACTCATTTGTATCATTGATGTCATACGGACAAGACAGGCTTATTCTGTCCGTGAAGAATCATTAACAACGCTTGTACGTGTTGTCAAAGCAGCCAACAGGTTGGACGCTACTTCCAATGTGGTGCATCCTCTCGTTCAGATTCTAGCTGGAGGTCAAATACGGGACTCGAATCCTGTGGACTGGGTCGAAGAGATATCAATACCTAATCTGAGCAACATCAGGGCAGAGCAAGTATCCGAGAATAAGCTCGGAGTACTGGCCGCTTCTGCACTTCTTGAAATTGGAAGCCGTTCAAAGACTGGTTTCAATGTGTTTGTTCCAGTGGTGGCGAAGGCATTGATGTACAGTACTGTGAAGGAAGTTAATGGGACCGTTTATCATAGGTTGGAGGGCTTCTTGATGGCACAGAACCCTGATGTAGTTGGTGAGTTGTTCGGGAAATCGGCTGAAGAGATACGCCAATTCTCTGGCCAAAATCCACATCCTTCGAATCCAGCTGGCCTAGGAGCTTTGAGCCTGGCCTTATCTTATCCATCGGGAGGGCATACAAGCGAGGTTGCCCCGTCTCGGAGAGGAAGATCATTAGATGGTCAGGCACGCCTTCCGCAGGGAACGAGAATACCAGCCAACAGGGTGCACGTTGTGGAATACATTTTGATGCAGAAATGGGAAGTTGGAAGTAATTTCAGTGCAGAAGATTGGGTCAACTGGATTGCAAATTTGGGCGCTACAATGTTTGAACAATCAGGATCAGCTGCATTCCGGGCGTGCGTGCGTATATCAGAAGCGTACCCTCCGTTTACAAAACAACTTTTCAATCCAGCCTTCCTTTCTTGCTGGACGTTCCCTCTCTTGACTACGGGTGCGAAATCCAAGATATGTGCGACACTTGGGCTAGCTCTCGAGTCAAAATCAATTCCTTTGAATGTCTTGCAGTCAATTTTGAATTTGTTCGAGTACATGGATCACGATGAGAAACCATTACCAGCTGCCATCGATATGCTAGCGCGCACCGCTTGCAGATGTGGAGCATTTGCGAAGGCGATAAGATACAGGGAGAAGAATTATGCCCAAAATGTGGACCATCCTGATAAATTGCAAGGAGATGTTAGCGGGGAAGCTGGCCTAATAGCCATTTACGAAAAGTTGGGCCACATCGAGTCTGCGGTTGGAACAATTTCACACTACCAGAATATTACAAATGACATTGCGAAGAGGTCATGGTTAGAGAAGTTGCAGCGATGGGATGACGCCTTGAGTTATTACGAAGAAGGAGAATCTGCCGCAGAGGCGGATGCAGCCATCACCGGGTTGATTGAACCCCACAAGGGTCCACATGAGGATGTATATTCTGATAAGCGCAAGTGGGATAACATTCTTGGGAGATTGCGATGTTTAAATCAGATGGGCGAGTGGCGCAAAATGAACGATCTTATGAAGAACACATGGACCGCCTGTAGCGGAAATACATATGCCCTTCGAGAACTGGCGCTGGAAGGAAAAGGTGTGTCTGTAGCCTTTGATTTGGGCTTTTGGAATGACTTCGAAGAGCGTGTTCCCTACATTGAATCTGAGACATGGGATGGATGTTTTTACAATATCCTCTTGCGCATCAAACGTGGGAAGGAGGATCCATTGTGTCTCAAGGAAGCTGAAAAATTTCTGTTCCGCGCTCGTACGATGCTTGATCTGGAACTGACTGCCCGTGTTTCAGAGGGATATCCCCGAGCATATGCACATGTTGTCAACGCTCAAATTCTGGTTGAACTTGAAGAAATGATAGCTTTCCTTCGGATGCCACAACCCGATGCAGAGTCGTATGGGCAGCAACGCTTAACCCGAATCTGGGAGCAGAGGCTGCGGGGATGCAGGCGAGACCGGAACACATGGTACCGACTTCTCATGACTCGTGCCCTCGTCATCGAGCCTATATGCGCAAAAGAACAGTGGTTGGAATTCGCGACAATGTGCCGCAAGAACAAACTCCTTCCGTTGGCCAGCGAGGCCCTGCGCATGCTTGTGAAACCGTTTCATAATTCTGGAGGCCAAGGTTCAGTTTTTCAGTCCACCGAGATGCCGGAAAGGTTCGAGGATTGGGATTCGAATTCCATCACCGTCATTGGGGATCTTGATGTCAGATTTGCTTGTATCAAACACCTGTGGGCTATTGGAAGAAAAGTGGATGCATATAACTGTTTGGAAGCCTGTCGGAATGAGTTTCTTGTGGATCCCGGCATGTCCACTGCAAGCGTTGATATTTTTAATGAAATTGGCTACCACGGAAGCAAAAACAAGCACAGGCGTGACCTCGGAAGTGAAGTTTTCTATAAACTGTCCAAGTGGAGTACAAGGCTGGTTGATAGGGAGGTGCAGGTACCCAATATATCAATGGAAACTCCGCTTCTCTATGCCGAACAAGCCACGCAAATCTGCCCCGACTGGTCTAAAGCATGGCATTATTGGGGATCCCTTAACTCAAGTCGCGTTGAATCTTTGGTTGAGAGGGAAGGTGAAAGATCTCCACATGGCCATGATTACAAAAGGAGCAGATGGCATGGTGCCGGTAGCAGGCTCCCGAGAAGGCTCGGACAGAAAGAGAAATTGTTTTTGACACAAGCAGTGAGAGGGTACTTTAAAGCTATCGATTTACGTGGAAGTAAGACGAGATTGGAAGATTCCCTGAAGGTATTGACTCTGTGGTTCAAGTACGGAGGTCATGCGAACTTGCATGTGGAGTTTGACAAGGGTTTTGCAAATACGAATATTGCCATGTGGCTAGAAGTGGTGCCTCAAATTATTGCCCGTCTCCACACGCCCTTTCCAGGAGTGGAGAAAGGCGTAAAAACTTTACTGTCAAGGATTGGAAGAGAACACCCTCAAGTAGCTGTTTATCCATTGACTGTGGCAAAGAGCACATTAGATTCACGGCAAGAGAAGCGTCGGCGCGCCGCTGGTGAAATTCTTGAAGAAATGAAAAGAGATCATGTTCTCATTGTCAAGCAAGCTGAGATGGTTGCTCGGGAGCTTGTCAGGGTTGCGATTCTGTGGACGGAAATATGGTACGAACGATTGGAGGAAGCTTCCAAGTTATATTTTGGTGAACAGAACGTGAATGGAATGTTGGATACGCTTCTTCCCCTCCATGCCGAGATGGAGAAGGGCCCGGAGACTTCGTGTGAGGAGAGCTTTATGGCTGAGTTTGGCCGTGAGCTGCAGGAAGCTGGGGAGTGGTGCAAGAAATATAGGGAAGAGCAAAGAAGTGGCATCCGTGATAATACATTCGAGCATTATATTACTCAAGCATGGAATCTGTACTACTATGTTTTCCGAAAGATACAGCGTCAGCAACAAACAATGCTTGTCCTCGACTTATCAAAGGTTTCGAAGGGCCTGAAAGAAGCTGCGGGTCTGGTCTTGGCAGTTCCAGGTACATACGATCCAAGCGAAGATGTCCCTGTTGTCGGGATCCAGTCCTTCAGTGCAACACTGAATGTAATCCAGAGCAAGCAGCGGCCCCGAAAGCTTTCCATATTGGGTAGTGATGGGTACAAATACCATTTCCTTCTAAAAGGTCATGAGGATTTGCGGCAAGACGAAAGAGTGATGCAAGTGTTCGGACTTATCAACAAGCTATTTGCAAAAAGCGAGCAAAGGGCAATTCTAAGTGGTGTTGAAATCAAGAGGTACGCCGTCATTGCGTTGTCTGCAAATGCTGGTCTCATCGAATGGGTCCCAGACTGTGACACAATGCATGCCCTGGTCAAAGAATATCGAGAGACGCGAAAAATCATGCCCAACATTGAGCATAAAGTGATGCTTCGTATCGCTCCAGAGCCAGATCGCCTGTCTCTACTGCATAAGGTTGATTTGTTCGAATTCATGCTGCAAAACACGGGTGGCCAAGACATTGCGAAAGTTTTGTGGCTGAAGAGCAGGAATTCCGAGATGTGGTTGGACAGGAGAACGACATATGCGAAGTCTTTAGCAACAACATCAATGACGGGTTATTTACTGGGACTCGGTGATCGACACCCTTCTAACCTTATGATTGAGCGATCTACTGGCAAGATGATGCATATTGACTTCGGAGATTGTTTTGAAGTTGCCATGAAGCGTGAAAAGTACCCAGAAAAGGTACCGTTCCGTCTGACTCGAATGTTAGTGCTAGCACTTGAGCCTTGTGGCGTGGAAGGTTATTTCAGACACACCTCTGAGGCGACCATGGGAGTATTGCGGCAGAATACGGCCAGAGAATCTTTGATGTCCATAATGGAAGCGTTCGTCTATGATCCACTCATCAGATGGAAGCTAATTGGCGCAGAAGAACTGCATCAGATTCAGGATGAAGAGTCAGCAAATAGACTTGGGCAACAGACTCGCCGATCTGCAAACGGTAACTTAATGGCTGCATCCGGCGTTGCTCACGCAAACGCAGATGTTGGAACATCTGAAATCGTAGCAAGCCTGCAGCTAGCAGGGAGTCTATCTGCGTCACTGCGTCAACAGGCATCTAGCCAACTGGTCGCAAACTTACCGGAACCGGGGGACCTCGAGCCTGGAGCAATTGCTACGCCGCAGACTATCGTCAATCTGGAACAAAACAGCAACGTCAATCCCGCAGACCTACCCACACCGAGCGAAGAAGAACGAATTACACGTCAACGGTTCCTACGCGATGCGGACCCCACACATCAGCGAATTACACATGTTTCAAATCAACGTGCTGAACTAGCGTTGAATCGCTTCTGGGACAAGCTGCTTGGAAGGGATTTTGATCCAGATGAAACACTACTTGTGAAAGAGCAAGTTGAGTTGCTCATTCGTGATGCAAGAAACGTCGAGAATTTGTGTGCGTTGTTCTTAGGGTGGTGTGCGTTCTGGTAACACGTTCAAGGGTATCATACGAGCGGAGATCCGACTTGTACTATAAGCTGTAACAACAGAAATTGTGACAGAGAGGTTAAGATATTAGCTGCTCAACGATGTAGCTATCAGTTGAGGCTAGTTGCGACTAGTGTGTACATTAGTGTAAAGTATCACATGCAAGGAAAGCCCTGGTTTGAACAAAGAGATTCAATTCAATAAAACCAGAAGCATGTCAACAAAACGGCAGCCTTCTCGAAGTGAGATTTCCAGAGCCGGTTATTACGATGACAGAGTTATGTAATTCGATAATTCCGTAAGATCCTTCTTGTCCCGAGTCCAGTACTGACTCAAACGTAACGTGGTGCACGCCTTGGACGTTTGCATAGCCTCCATCATGATAGTGGCCGCAGAAGTATGCCTTCACTGTGTACTGTTTGTTGTGCAGAAGATCAGCAATAGCAGTGTTATTCCATAAAACGTGAGACGGCGACGCGGACTTTCCGACGACAGGATGATGACCACATACTATTGCAAATCGGCCTTCTTCCGCTGTACGCCGCAGAAGGTCCTGAAACCAGCTGAGCTGGTCAGGACCCAAGCCGCCGTTCCAGGACTTTGCGTTTGCATCCTCTGCATGTTGTTCTAGATATGCTTGTGCCTGGTCATGCAGCGGATGGTCCTGTGGCCGATCTACTGACAAATCGACAGTGTCGAGCACTATTATTCGCCACTTGGGGGACAAGTCTCTGAAATAGTAGGCCGACGGTTTAAAATCCAGACTCCGCTGTAAACGTTGGCGACCGATGTCTAAGCAGTGATTGCCGAGGACATGCAGGACAGGGGCTTGCAGAGCGGACAAGCAAGCTAGAACTTTGTCAAAATCGTTCTGGGTTTGCTGCAGTGTTTCGTTGCCGTCTACAATGTCGCCGAGATGTATTACAGTGCCGACTGTTTCCATGTTGAAGTATTGTACGGCAGTTCGGGTCTTTGAGAGCACCTCGCTGTACTTTCGGACCGCTCCGACATACTACGGAACAGGGGGTTGAAAGAATGTAGGCGTTATTCTGTCAGAAATTATAAGTGTTTGAAAGACGATGGGGAGGAGGCGAAGAGACAAAAGAGGAAGGGGGAAAGGGAAGAGGGATAGCGGCACAACGCACATCAATGTATGCATCCTGCTTGTCTGCATATTGGATGTCGGTGAGAACGCCGATCTTCACTGGTGCTTGGACACTGTGCAGCTCATCACCCGATCCCATTTCGCCTGGATTATTGTCAGGCCAGGGGCAGGGAGGGAGCAAGAGCGCCGCGTTCGCAAACACAGGGAGACAAGAACTTTGCGGCTGGGGAAGGGCACTGGATGTTCACCCCTCAAATCCCAAATCAGATGTGTGAGCGGCGCGCCATTGGCTGAATTATTTACACGTGTGCACAGTGCAGGCTATTTAGCCGTATTTTTATATCATATATTTTGGGTAGCCGCCCGACGCCTTCAGCACCAGTATATAGTAAATTCCGGGGGTACCTTTCGAAAGGTACAGTACTAGCCCAGCCTAAAACCTCACCGTATACCCTTCCGAAGGGTACCCCTACCTTCAGTATTACTGCCGCCGTCTACCCACGAGCAACCAGGCGACCATCCCATTCACATAAACATTGGATGCATTGAAGGCCCAAACATTTACCAATTCATTTTCCATTTATCGCTGCTCCATTCTCAAGATTTTTTCTCACCTTTGCAGCTTACGTCGGTGCAACAAAAAACCGCTTCCAGGTTCACATGGCTACCGCTGGTCCTTGGAGTGGTCTTCGCGGGGCAACTCTGCACCCATCCATATCTAAAATGCTGACGGTCACTCTCAACTTTCCAACCATGACACCGGTCCAGGCTGCAGCAATTCCACCCTTGTTGTCTTGCAAGGATGTTTGCGTAGATGCTGAGACAGGATCCGGAAAGACCTTGTCCTTCCTGGTGCCCATCGCTCAAATGCTCCTCTTCGAAAAGGACACGAAGAAGCGCCGCCACTCCAACTCCTCCACCGCCGTCAGGGCCATCATTCTAGTTCCGACACGAGAGCTTGCTTTCCAAGTGCATGCCGTCGCCACCATCCTTTTCAATGCTCTGCCGGGCGGCCTCACACCAGTTCCCCTTGTGGGAGGTTCAGTATCCTCAAAAGACGCCGCCTTAGGTGCGGGTCCTGACTCCAAGTTTACTAGTGATCATCGCCTGTTAATAGCCACGCCTGGAAGACTTTCGGCTGCCATTTCTCAGAATGCCATCAACTATTCAAAGCTTGAAATTCTCATTATGGACGAAGCAGACAGACTATTGGACATGGGCTTTTCTGTGACCCTAACCGATATTTTAACACGTCTTCCAAAGCAAAGGAGAACCGGCATTTATTCGGCAACCCAATCGGCTGAGGTTGAGGCTCTGGCACGAGCAGGTCTGCGAAATCCTGTTCGCGTAGCAGTGCGTGTTCATGCAAGGAACGTATCGGCGAATGACCCCAAAATCGCTGCACAAGGGAAAAGGCAACGCACTCCAGCCACTCTTAATTGCTACTATGCAGTCCAATCTCCGCGAGATAAGCTTAAGCATTTGATTCAACTCATGGCGCACCATCCATCAAAGAAGCTGATAGTCTATTTCATGACCTGCGCTTGTGTGGACTATTATCGCCGCTTGCCGCTGGCAGAGCTAGCGTCTGCAGTAGGGGATTCTATAGGGAAAGGTACGATAGCGAGCGGTGAAGCAAAAGAGAAGAAGAAGCGAGTGTTTGTAGCGCTCCATGGAAAACTGTCTCAGTCAAAAAGGGACAGAGCGCTAGTGCAGTTCTCAGACTCCGCAAATGGCATCTTACTATGCACAGATGTTGCAGCTCGCGGCATTGACATTCCAGATGTGGACTGGGTGGTACAGTTTGACGCCCCGCAGGACCCCGACGCGTACATCCATCGAGTTGGGCGTACAGCGCGACTAGGCCGGGAAGGGAATGCCCTGCTATATCTGGCACCTAGTGAGGATGCATATGCTGATTTCCTGCGCATTCGCAAATGTCCAGTGGAACGCCTTCCAGCGTCGGTAGCAGGCTTCGAGACAAAGGATGTGGAAGAGGGAGCGTGCGAGGGCAGTGACTGCGAGGGTAATAAGAGCGAAGACAATGTGACAGACGCTGAAAAGATTGTGAAAGAAAGAATTCGTTCGGTGACGTTGGCAGATCGGGCGATTTTGGAAGCGTCTGAGTCTGCGTTCCTTTCGTATATCCGGGCCTATAAGGAGCATAAGTGCGGTTACTTGCTGAAACTGGATGATGTGGATATCAATAGCATCGCAGATTGTTTCGACCTGCTTCGGTTTCCAAAATTCCATGAATTCCGGAAGATGCGGAGGAAGATCCAGCTGCGAAATGCCGAGGGCATCACAATACGTGACATTGGGTATAAGGACAAGGTGCGGGAGCGACAGCGGCAAAGTGCGATTGCCGATGCTATACGGAATCGGGGCGAGAGGAAGCGTGCGCTGGAAGCAAAGAGCAAACGCGGGCGGGAGAGCAGCAAAAGCAAAAAGAGAAGAATGAAAAAAGCAGATGGAGAGGGGCGCAAGCAGGGAGTTGTGCAGAAGGGTGCTGAAAAGTTGGAAGAGGACGAGGATGACTTTAGCGCTGAAGCTATGCAGTTACGGAAACTGAAACGCGGAAAACTATCTCATACACAATTTGAGGCGGCGAACGGATACGTGGACTGAGACGGAATCGTGTGTGATATAGATCTTATCTGTGACCATAGAAGAGAATGGAATTTCGTAGCGGGAGTTCCGCGTCATGAGCTTAATGGAGAGTGTTTAGTGGGTCTTCGAATGGCTAGTAGTAGATCGGTCCATTTCCCTCAAAGCAATGATGACCCATGTTTTCGGTCTCTCTCCAGCCCGTGCTCTCTCCTCGTTTTTGCTTCTGATTACTTTCCCATATTACCATTGTGCCAACTTCAAAAGTTCTTTACAGCTACCAAGCTGCAATACCCCTTTATTAAGTAATACATTACATTATTGAAGCGAGGGGGCTCGTGCATTGATTCAGAGGTGTGCCCCATTAGTTCACATCGAATCCGTTCAGCAATCTCTCGGTACCAACCAGTCACTGCAAACACACGCAGCATTTTCGTCAATTGTATAAAGACGGACATTCACGCTCATTTAAGTAATCATCATGCGCACAACTCATTTAAATGTGTTTCCTTCTACTCATCGTAGTCCAGCCAACTGCAAAGATACAAATTTTATACAGCTGCATCAGCTATCTAGTAATAGTAGGTTCCAAGAAATATCATTCCATAGTGATCATTTGCTTTGTTGATTGCGCGTTCATACAGCTCCACAGCACAAAATCTGTGCCCTGCCACCCCTGCGTCCTCGTCACACGGATTGATAGCCAACTGAACACGATGTTGCGATCATTTGCTTCGTTGATTGCACGTCCGTACAGCTCCGCAGTACAACGTCTATCCACTGCCACTCCTGCGTCCTCGTCACGCAGATCGACAGCCAATGGAGCATTACATTACATTGTGCTCATTTGCATTGTTGATCACGCCGTTTAATTGTTCGACCGCGCGACACCCTTCAACCATGGGAGACGTTTCCGTCCTTGCTGGTAGGCTTTTATAGGCTGTACTATAGATACCATCGATATAGACAATACCCCTACAGGCTGAAGGCCGCCCACAAATCAGAACTTTTTTGGGGGCAGTAATGGTCCAACCGTACTACCGGGGGTAAGATTTCCAAGTTGGCGCGAGGTACCCCTGTACATGTGTGGTGTGTAGTATAGGGGTAGATACCGAGGGGAAAGAATACCAGTCATCATCAGAAAGTATATCTCTAGAACTATCTCTCGTATGCCCTGAGTAGTTAAGAATCGTAATTATTCGAAAGAACTAGCGAACGTTCCTTTCTTTACATATATACACTTCCAAGCCGCAGTTCTGGCGCCACTCTGTTATGAATATGCTCTGTAGATACAGAGTAACCCCAATCTCACCATTCCGAGGGAAGCGTCACTTAACAAAATTAGATAGATGCTGTTTACAGCAATGGCAGCCAACATTGAAGCTAATGTGCTCCACGTTTCCGAAGGAAAGATAGTACACACTCTCTGGGTAACGTTATTAAGGAGACGCTCGACGCTTCATTCGCGGTGTAGTGCACTTGATCCACAGTGCACTGTTGGATGACATATCATGCACTGAGAGCTCTGCTGCCACACGCGCGCATTGCAAATATCTCCTCCAACCAAGCTACGAAAAAGTTCTACGGGCACAGATCAGCGGTAGTAAAGACTATTTATTAGACAGAGCGGTTTTACTCCGAGGAAGGCAACAGACCGCGCGAAGCCTGCGCAGCCTTGAGTTGCTCCACAGTAGCACTAGTATTATACGGCAATTCCGGCATGTCAGCACCAGAGGGCCTCTTGTACGGTGTGGGAGCAGTGCCACCCTTCCAGAAGGCAACGCTCGCTCCCGGCTTCTCAATAAAGTCCATAGCTCCCACGGAGCCCAAATACGGGAAGCCTGGAATCTCCGTCTGAGGTGTACCGGTCGGGTTCAACGTGAGCGGGCTACAAACCTTCTGCAAACGGGCATAGTTCACATCTAGCGCGCCATCCAACGTGAGCAGGTACCTCTCATCCAAGCCATCCTTAATCCTGTTGACGCGCGCCTCGGCACCAAAGTCCATCGATGTCAAAGAGGCGGTACGATCCTGGACCTGCGAGGCGCGGAAAGAGGCAAAGGCGTTATCGGCCACGTCATCGTTGGCAAGATCTGCGTACGACTCGGGCGCAAAAGCGGGGTCCTGATAGTTGACATCCCAGGGGTAGACCGATCCCTCCGACTCGGCAATGCGCGGGTCGGGCGGGACGGAGGTGTCGCGCGCGGGGATGGGTGCGTCGAACTGCTGCGGAATGCCCTGCGTGGGCACGAGCTTGGCGCCCTTGATGGTGCGGCCGAGCGGGGCGTCGGCGGCGGTCTTCGGGGGGCCGCGGGAAAAGTCGGAGGCGATGCGGAACTTGTCCACGTAGTACTGCTGCACGTGCCCCTTGGTCTTATCGGTTGCGTAGCTGTAGTCGCCGTAGCCCATGCGCAAGGTGGTGGGGGCTGCGGTACGCGCGCGCGGGAGGGCGCTGGTCAATGTGGGGGTTGTGGGAAGCGCGGCTGGGCGTAGGCCGACAGGGAGGCCGGGGACGAAGGCCATGGCTGGGTAATGGATTGGGGATGCGGTTGGGTTGCCGATGACGGTTGGGGGGCGGGCGAAAGTGGCGTTGAGGGATGGGACGGGGTAGATGTTAGGCCTACCAGAGGTAGCAGATGGGAGTTGAATTGGAGACGGAGTGGGTGGTGGATGGGGTTGGGGTGAATAATGAAAGAAATTGGAAGGTATGGTTGAAGGGTATTTTGGTGCAGTTGTGCAGAAAAGAGCCAATCAGCGTTTGTCCAGGTTTATGCTCTGAGCCCCTAGATAATCGGAGATTCGCGCGGAGCTCCGAGACTCCTCAAATCATGCGCTGCCGATTGCCGCCGCCTACCAATTAACCGCAAAATAATATCCGGCTACCGTTTTCTCTCACATTTTGCCATCCTCACCATCATCATGACTTCCACGCTGTGCACGTGTACCGAGTGTACACGTGTTCGACGTGTTCGACGTGTTCGTGTATGTTCGTGTATGTTCCCGAAGCGAATACCAGATACTATACCAGATACTACTCTACCTTAGAAGGCAATCATGTGACAACATACATACCTCTTGCCTTCCTTCAACAGACAGCAGCAGAATCAATCCTACTCAACCAGGAGCCATCGCCGCAGGAGCAGCAAAGCCCCGCCCGTTATGCACGCGTAGCTCCATAAAATTGCACCTGTACTTCCCACAACTCTTCCCCTACCATCTCCCACACGCAACGGCTCAAGTTATACACCTCTCCGCATCAACACCCTCAAACCAACCGTTCATCCAGCCCGAACCTCTTCCAAGTATCCTTCATGTGAGCAGGCAACGGCGCAGTAACCGTGACCAACCCAGCTTGCACACCCCTGCCACTGGCCCTCTTACCACCTCCGGTATGCAACATCGTCATCTTCGGAAACTCAATTTCCCTTGACATCAGATGCAGCCCTGCCGAAGCCACCAGCCCCCCACTTCCCTCCAAACTCTCCCCGACCCCTCCATACCGCTCGTCTCCCATCAACGGC
>JAUBNZ010000676.1:0-15308 GCA_032355485.1 Bonnemaisonia californica
TAGATTCCGGCAGTCCGTACCGATCTGGCCAGTAAGTCCCCGATCCGGGCACGCGTGCACTGTAAAGTGCACTTGTGTCCGCGGAAAAAATAATTAAGTATAGCGTACGCTCGGAAATGCCCTGCACGGGGGAGGCACGTAACATTCGGGGCGTACCCTGCGCCGTGCCCCTCTGAGGTTACCACTGGGCGGGGCCTAGTTGCCCTAGACTCATATGGCTTGTTACTACAGGAATGAATTGGGTCCTTCTCCGCCTCTGGCGGAACGGAACGCATCTCCATGGGACTGCGCAATGCGCTTCACCGCATTTAAGTCCTTTTCCTCGGATCTGGAAAATCTCACACTAAAACGTGCTTGGATTTCTTTGTGGAGTCCCTTGATATAATAATTCACCAATAATTCACCAAGTCGTGTTCAGTGAACACGTTTGCACACCGGAGTGCCGAGCCTTGGAGGCGATCTTCGAAGTTGAGTCATCCTCCGTTTGTTCTCGTTGGGTCCTTGTGACCTCATCATAAGCAGATGAGAGGTCGTCATCCGTAACCTAACGGGTAAGGAGGGAATGCACTGCATGAGGCGAATCTAGGTCCCTCTTCGCTCCGCAGAGCAGCCTTCCTTTCTTCTGAATACCAGAAAAGTATGAATTCGCCTCTCCTCTGTGGAACCATGGAACCAGCTTGACTGCTGCCGCTTCCCTGAATCCCATGACGTCAGCGGCATATTTGAATTCGCAGAGAAATCGAATGATGTCGATCGGATCTCTTCCGTCGAATTCTGTAGAGGACGGAGTGTAGCTGCGTCTCTTCGCTGATAGTTCGCCCACTCCTTTCAATTCTCCTTTTTGGAGCATGCTTCGTACGTCAACAAGACAGTATGCACAATAAGACAGCACCTTTTGAAAGGCCAGCTCCCTCGTTGTGAGGGGTACTAATCCAGGTACCTACGCGCATAATCCATCCCCTTTTGCTTGAGGAGGAATATTCGTTTCACTTTCGTTGTCATCCCCCTCCAGAAAAGGAGGGGGTTTGGTATGGGCACCATTGGTGTTTGACTCAACTAAGGCTGTTAATTGCTTAGCCATTTTCCGTAAGGAAGTCTACACTTCATCAGTCTTCAACTTGCTTGTTAGATTAATGTTTCTTGAAATATTCATTAAGTTTTCGGCTAGCGTACCGACAGGCTTATTGGTTGATGAAGCCTGGGACTTCAGGTCAAGGACTATTAATGTCAGGGAATCTGACCTCCAGGTTATAACGCCACTCAATTCTTCCCAGGAACGCTGAAACACAGCCTGTGCCTCATTTTCTACCTCTATTTTGAGGTCTTCAAACCTAAGTTCCCACTCGGACTCTTGGTCTTTCTCGAAAACCTTCATGCGCTCGTCGAAGTCCTTTGCAGTGGACGCCAGGAGTTCAGCACGAAGCTTCTCTATATGGCTCCCTTCTCGATCTTGGGAATTGAAACATGGGACCGGCGCCTCCTCTACTGGAGTAATGGTATCAACTCCAGCTGAGGCAGATGCATCAGTGATTCATTTTCGACTGCTCACCGCAATAGGTGCTATGTCTGTCCCAATATGGAGAGCTAGAATTCCAGATCATGACAACAATGTAGTACTCAGCCCGATCTGGAGGCCACGGGCTGCTACACGCAGGTCAAGAGCAGCCGCTCGGTTGGGATTCACTCAGTTGTAAAGAGTCATCCCCAACCGCCCCACAGCGCGACATTTTGCAAGCTTGTCCCGGGCGAGTACCCATCCACAGAAGTAAATCACACCCTTTTCCCTATTTCATCCTCTTCCCTTATGTCTACACATTTTTCCCGGAGTGACCCGCAACCTATCTCCGCCGGGAAAAATATTCCCCCGCTCCCTTCGAGACTCCCCGGTTTCAGAACGCGCTCAAAAGCGTCGCGAGACCGATCAAAGCCGCTGGGAAGCGCCTCGATCTCGCAGGAAATTGCGAGCCCGGCTACCCCGGCCGGGTGGGGTCCGCCCCGCAACTATTTGCCCCTATCCCTTATAACGCGCTAGAGCACTCAGCTTCAATCGCCATGGGTGTACACTCGACGCACCCGAATATCCCGGTGTTGCCCGCAATTCCTGCCGCGGCTCATCAGGCTCAGGGACCCACTGGTCCATTCGGGACGCCGTACCAGCCGCTGTCGCAGGCGATGTCTTCAACGACCTTGTACCACCCTGGCGTGCCTACAGAAACGCCTCTGCACCCGCAGGCCTTCTTTCCGCCTTCCTATTCACTCCTGCGGCAACAGCTGTTTCCACCGTACGGTGCGCAAACTCCGATTTCGGATCAAGACCACGTTCCATCGGCCCTGGTTGCGATGAATCAAAAACGAGAAATCGCCCAGGAAGAAATTCTTATCGCCATTCATCAAGCCCGAGTCGACGCGTGGCCGCGAAACGGGAGCATGCGCTTCCGCGCCCTCACCGAGGCCGTCATAGCCGAGTTGATCCCAAAAACGCCAGGCCGTCATCAAGAACGAACTCGACGACCAGCTACCAAAGAAGGACAAGCCCTCGGAGTTGCCCAGTTCTCCCAACCCGGCCCATCTTGGAGACAGGCGAACGCCAATGGAGCGGGGCCCCTCACACCTCGCTGAGGAGCTCCGTTCATTCGCAACCCGCGACGTAAACGGGAAGGGACCCCGGTATCCTGGGTTGGACGAGATTACGCCTCTGAATGAGTTGTTCAACACCGCGCTCTCATACTGGTTTTACCGCCTCCTGGACATCGACCCGGTTTTCGACGGAGAACTCGTGGCGGAGTTCGCAGAGATCGCCAAACGCGTGAAACTTTGCATGCAAGTATCCGCCTCTACCGGGAAGGACTGTATCTCCGTAATTTCCTTCCTGAAGAATTATACTAGCGCCTGCGACGACACTGGAGTGGCAGAGGGCGACGCGTTATCCCTCCTCAGGTATTTCCTCATGGATGAAGCCCGGAAGTCGTTCGTTACCTTCACAGGTCATACGTTCAGGGGTTCGCGCCCCAGCGTCGATTCTATCCGAACGTACCTCGAGGTCGTACAGTGGTTGCTCCTCACCTATGCTCGTGAGGGCGAGGTCTTCAAGGCTTATAAGGAGGTTTCCCAGATGACGCCATACTCGTCTGAGACAGAGGAGGAATTTGCAACGCGTTTGCGGAAGAAGGCCATCAGGTGCGGAGAGGCCTTCGACGAGCAATTTGTTTTCGATCTTCGTGGCTGGCCTTCGCCCTTACGCGCAACCCCTGGTACGCAAAGCGCTTCCTCGGAACTCAAGCCTCACCTTCCGAGAACTCTTGTCGATGGCGCACAGCTATGAGGATACCCAAAGCGCGAACCAGCGAGAGCTGCAAATTTCATCCAAAGCCTCCCTAAAATACACGCTTTTGATTGAACTAGTCGCCCAGAGTCACTACGCGTTGGCGGTGCAGGCCGAAGACGGCGACTCGCGCTCGTTTCCGAGCCCCGGATTGGAACGCCAATTCTGCTACCCGACGGCACGCCCGTCCTACCCGCCGGCTCGCACCGATTACCAACCTCCTGGAGGTGACTACCCACCTGCGCCTCTCGGTGATGTCTGCCATACTGCCCCATCGGCCCTAAGCACTGGTACGCGTTCTACGTACTTCCGTACTCCGCGCTCACGCTAACCCTCCCCGCGATCGCCGTCACAGCGAGGTAGCCGTCTATCGACCGAGCCCTACAGGGCGCACATCCCCGGGGCTTACTATCCCCCGTCGACGACACGCAGAGAGCCCCCGGACAACTTGCGTACCGCTCGCCTGCGTTGCCTTATTTGCCTATTCTTCTGGATTGCGATGATCAACTGCCCGGTCCTTACGGAGAAGCAACGCAGGATGGTGCGCCAGATGCACACGAACACACGTTTTACCGCTGCGAAGCTCAACCTCCAACGCAACTTCCAGGTGTACGCCGTGGAAGGAATGCCTGACCAGGCTCAAGAACCACCGGAACCCGGTCCTCCGAGCATTCTGGCACGCGATTCAGCCCAATCGGCTTATCCAAAGGGGGTCACGGCACCTGACCACCCCATCGGTTATCCTTCGGAAAAAGCCCCGGAGGGTGCGTAACGGGTGAACCGAGGCCTCCTAACACTTCTTTGAAGAGCTCGGATGCGTCAGCATTCGTAACCGACTCGCAAGTGTCAGGCCGGGACCTTTTCTCCGTCCTGACCACACTCTCATATATAAAGCTTTTTTCATCACCCGTTTCGAATTACAAGATCGATATGGTCATCGGTATCAACTGCCGATCTTTGCAATTTCACCATTCGGTGTTTGACTCCGGCTCTGGTCTAGCCTGATTCGGTAAGGACCCCTGCCACAGGGATGGGAAGATGCCGCAGAGGAGACCTCGATTGGGTACAAACTGTTGGATGCAAACGAGAACCGGTTGAAACCGTCTGCCACAATACGCATTTTTATCTCCAGTTGGGTCGTCGCGTCAATTCCACTGGTTCCTGATCGTCCCTAACCTGTACGTCCCTTTCATCATAGGCAGGGATTTTCTTGACGAGCACATCCGTGTGATATATCCTGGTGGAAGAAGATCGCTTCGTATGAACGACGGCGACAAGGTCTACCTGAACGCCCGCGACGGCCCTGCTACTGAATCTGCGAAAGCGAAGACCGATGTGCCCTTGCCCAAGACCGCCGCGATCCGCGTCACGAAGCGACTGACGCTTGAACCCGGCCGGATGACCTACGTAGAATTCACCACGCCCGTATCCGGGCTACAGGTCCTGGTCCCTCTGCATGATCTTTTACAAGGACAAATGCTCCAGATGGCGAACAGCGTCGCCACTCTCCAGAAGGATGTGCCCTTCTTAGTTGCGGTCACCAACTTCTGTACGCGTAAGCGTTGTCTCCCACGTAGCATGGTCCTGGGTTACGTCGCAAGGAACCCCACAAGCGCCCTCTACGTCCACGACGTCGATGTAGTCGCCCCCGCCAACGATCTTCCAGATTGGAGTGCAGTCGACCAAACTCCACCCGTGGCCCCACCGACAGAGCCTTCCCCATACGACGATTGGGAGGCAAACGTCCCGAAGAAACTGGAGACCGAGAAGATCAACTCGAAATTATATGAAGGTGTGCTTGAGATGCTTCGGAAATACTCAGCCATGTGGGACGGAAACCTCGGAAAGATCACAGTCACCCAACACTGGATCAATCTCGAACCCGGTACCCGTCCCATTTGTCAAGCGCCCTACCGGGCTGGCCAAGCCTCGAGAGAGATCATCCGCGAACAGGTCCACAAGATGCTACAGTCGGGGATGATCGAGCCCGCAGCCTCCCAATGGGCTAGCCCCGTTGTGGTGGTGCCCTAGAAGAACGGGTCCCCCCGGTTTCTCGTCGATTACCGGCGCTTAAAATCCGCTTCCATCTAGGATTCGTACCCGATACCTCGGATGGACGGCTGCATCGACTCACTCGGCGATGCCAAGATATTTTCGACTTTAGACTGCAATTGCAGCTAATGGTAGATTCCCCTCCGGGACAGCGATCGCGACAAGAAGACCTTTACGTCTCACTGCGGAACCTTAGGATTTGTCCGGATGCCCTTCGGACTGACGAATGCACCGGCCACTTTTCAGCAGGCCTTCGAAATGATGCTTCCGGGAATCAAGTGGCAGTTCTGCATCTTGTATTTAGAGGATTTCATCATTTACTCCAAGATGGAAGAGGAGCATCTTACCCACGTGGAACACATTCTACCCATCCTGGGAAAAGCAGGGATCTCCCTCAAGTTCGAGAAGACAGAGCTCTTTCGGCACTCGGTAAGCTACGTAGGCCTCTTCATCCGCCCCGGAAAGTTCGCCGCACCCGCATCCAACGCCGACGCCGTACGAAAGGCGATCTTCCCGAGGAATAAAACACAGTTTCGCAACTTCCTTGGGGCTTCCAACGCCTACCGGCGATTTGCGAAGAGATTCGATTCCGTTGCAGCACCCTTGACCGATCTGTTGAAGAAGGATCAAGAAGATCTCCTCCCTCCGCCGACGTCCGAGCATAACCACGCATTCGTGTCGTTGAAGAAGATTCTGACAAGCCCTCCTGTCTTGGAACCCCCTGGAAGGCTTCCCGCATTTCCTCGACACCGACGCCTCTTTTGGCCAAATTGGGTGTGTCCTCCTTCAGGAACAAGTGGAGGATGGTAGGTTACAGCCAATTTGATACTGGAGCGGGGCCCTGCAAACGGCTGAGCGCAACTACTCAACGACAGAGAAGGAATGCCTCGCCGTCGGATTGGGACTTCTATGCCATGCCTTGGCATACGCGTATAATGCGAATGTACATCAGTCGACAGGGACCACTCCCTTCGATTTGACTCTAAGCAGACCCTTACCAGAGTTCTTGCTGCATCACTTGGTGAGGCGAAGACCGCGGCCTGACGCAGGTACTAAGCAGGACTTCCTCAATACACTGTCGTCAGCTATTGAGGAAGCCCGAACCAGGCTTCATCAATCACAGACCAGATACAAACGGGACTTTGATAAGCAAGTAAAGGAGAGTCGACAGAAGCTCCAGGGAGGGGACTTCGTCTACCTGGACAACTCAGAGAAACCCAAGTCAAATGTTTCCCCATTGGCGCAGGATCCTTATGAGGTACTGGATGTATGGACCCACACCGTCCGCATAAATAGGGACGGTGTGAACGAAAGAGTCAATAATGACAGAAGCAAACCTGCACCCCAGCCCATAAAACGGGAGGGGGTGACGGTGACGGTGACGGTCCCCACTGGACGGTCTCTCAACCCAGGAGGGGAGATGGATCCCCAGTGGAGGTTAGCCAAGCACAGGATGAAGAGGTACCTCCACGCGCAAGCGGGACGCTTGCGCTTCGGGAGGGGGAACGCCGGGATGCGGTACCCTCCTTCGTCGGAGCGGAGGAGGCACAACAAGATGCGGTACCCTCCTCCATCAGAGAAGAGGAGGCGAAACCAGAAGATGTACCTTCCTCCGAAGAGGAGTAGTATGTGGTGAAGAAGATCCTTCAGTATCAGAAGGATGATGATGAAGGAGGATAGGAGTGGTAATTCGTCAATGGGAAGGATACCGAGAGCCCTCATGGGCTCTAGCAGAAATGTTTCATCCAGAATTAACGTCGCGGTACTGTGGTTGTCCCCTGAAGAAAGTGCATGGGATATGAGACGAACCTTCAGCCGATTGAATGGATGAAGGGAATAAAGGGAAGTCCCGTGACGATGGGTGACAGAGTCCAGAAAATAATGCGATAACCTCCTCCACCCCCGGTCGTGAAGGAACGTGCAGAGAATAACAGGGTAGGAAAGGACAACCTCCTTTCAATTCAGAAAGAAGGAGGAAGAGAGATATACGCCCCTTCAATTGGTAGTACTTGACAGTGAAGGAAAAACATCCTTTCTATTCGGAAAGAAGGAGGAAGGGAGATGTACGCCCCTTCAATGGGGAGTACTACAAAAGTAAGGAGGACGCATTCGAATTCAATGGGGAGTACTACGGGAAAACATGACGGGAGAGATATCGAGTGGTCTAGGACAAGCGGAAAGTCTACAGCGAAGGCGGGTCAATTTAATACGTTCCGCTGGTGCTAACAGAGCAGATGTCTTCTTTTTTAGGGGGAGGTAGTCGAGAACGGGAAGAGGCGTGTTGTTCCACACAATTTAAGATGTATGGTCAAAGGGGAGTTCTTCGCAGACTCTTTAGTTTTAGGGTAGCCGTTAGCAAATCCCTTAAATACTATTATACATCCCTTTGCTTACACTACCAAAAAACTACATAGTTTTGGGCAATAGTACCGCCTTGGGGGGTGTTGTTTCGCAACATGTACACGTGGCTTACAGAGAGCCGCATGCACCATCTTCCACCGCTGCCCTGTAAGGGATGGCTGGTGGTTGGCTATGCGGGTTGCCCCGCGAGGGGTCGGCCGGCAGTACTGTAATGGGTGCCGCCAATGATGGTGGTCGCTTATGGGCAGTCATGGAAGATGGGGTTTTGGGGGCTCAGGTCCGGCTGCACTGGGCCTGGGCCGCTAAAGTGCCCCTTTTGGGCTCAGGTCTGTAAGTCGTCCTGGCCCCACGTGCCTAGGTGTACCCAGCGGGGTACATGTGAGCGCGGGGATATCCAGGTTCTGGCAGTCTGTACCGATCTGGCAAGTAATTCTCCATCCCGGGCACGAGTGCATTGTCCAGTGCATGGCTGCTTATGGGAAAAATAAATAAATTTCCCGCTTGTTCAAGGACGAACTGCACGGGGGGTACGTAAATTCTGTGCCGTACCCCAGAGTCGTGCGCCCTTGAGTTTAACACGACGCGGGGCCCAGTTGCCGCAGTTGGGTCTGGCTGGGTACTACCCTTCCGATGATGGAGGCCTTCGAATTTGTGTTTTCAGTAGAGGTGACGGACAATCGGAAAATCTTTAAACACAGTATTTGATTGAAATTGGAGCCGTAGTAGTGTGACTATATTTTCTTCGTTCGTTTGCAACAGTAAATTAGTAGGTTTAATGCCGTAGCAGTGTTACCATAGCACAACAGTATCTCGGTAGGGTCGCCCCTAAAACTTGCCCATTCCGATAAATAGTCGGGCCATGGGAAGTGGCATTCTTAAATTTGAGGCAAAGCCATCGCCCCGAAGGAAGTGTCCCAAGTGATATGTGATCCTCACAGGTGTCCGATATCTCGGTGGTTTTAAGGATTCGTAGCGATGTATCCTTGAAATTACCAGAATGTCGTACGGTATTGACGCGATTCTATCCCGGAATGTTTGATTGGTTTAGCGCAATGCTGTATACCAATTACTTCCTGAAAGATTCCTTTTTTGAACATGTTGCAGGCAGAGGCAGCTTACAGTGCGGTGGAAGTGTAGGTGTACAAATGTCACAACGTGAGCGGCAGGGACAGGGGTTACCGGTGACATTAGCTATGATAATGTATGTGGTCGGTACAGGTGTCGGAGAGCTCAATGGTTACGCGGATTCGTAGATGCGAATCCGTGAAACTTCCAGAGTGTCATGTGGAAACGGCGCGTTTCCATGGTGAAAGGGATATACATAAAGCTGGAGTTTTGGTGCCTCTTCGTGATTGCTGTGTGCACCTTTCTATCACTTGAGAGTGGCGACACGATTATTGCGTAGCTGGAGTACCGTGCTAAACGGCCGTGGATGCAGTGTTTGCAGAAAATTGCATGAGCACCCTCCCGTTACTATTTTCCGTAGTAGCCGGTAGAGGTTGGGCGGGTAGAGAAAAGTATATCTATCCCGTCCGGTCTCAGAAGTCCTGAGGTAGCCGCTCTTCGCCCAGCCTTTCCTGTAAAGGAAATGCATGGTGTCGAGGTAATGGACTGCTAGAAATCGCCCAACGCCCTGTCTTTCCTGAGGGAGAAGAGCAGGGTGATTGGGGGTTCCGCTGCACTACCACGGAAGTGGTCTTGCAACGGGGGGAAAGGGGTGACGGACAGAAGCTAAGGACGAGCCAAGTGGGGCACGCTGCACGGAAGGCGATTTTAGGCGGTCAAGGGAAGTTGAAATGGACGTAGAGCGACGCGGAAGGTAATCGAACCTACGCCTTTCCTATGGAGGAAAGTTGGACGGGGACAGCGAGGAGCTTTCTGTTCCTGATTGAGTTACTAAGTCAAGTTTGGAGTTCTCGGTTGCCTCTCCAGAGGGTAAGATAGCTAGTTAGCTAATCCATAAATAAAAGAATTGGACCCCACTAATTACAGTAAAATAATTGAATAAATCTGCCCAAAGTACCACCAGGTAGCCAGAACCCAGCTGTAAACACAGACTTACAGTGATGAAGGGGCCAACTCCAATTTCTCCCCTTCAGAGGGTTGCAAATGGATCCTTTAGGGTGTTTCGGCACGTGGAGGATCGGAGGCGGTACTGTGATGGGCTGGTACTTGTAATGGCAGCTGTCCATTGGCAGATGTAGCAGCTGTGCTGCACCAGTGGGTTTGAACCAATTAGTACTGCACGGGGGCGGAGGAGTGCTCTTGTAAGTACAGGTAAGGATCCGCCCGCTGGTCATGCGTATCCAAGTCGGCCAACTTGTTGCACATGGCGATCCGAAACCCAGTGGTTCTCGCGAAACCAGAGTGGTTCTAAAGCTGTGCACAGACGTGCCGTATTGCAGGTACACGTGTGGTGTGAGGTCCGGCGGCTCTGTGTCCGGGGCACAGAAGTGTCCCTCAGAGGCACCACCAATGTATGCCGAACGACCCCGTGTTACGGTATGTGCGTTTAGGGTAAAAGTGGACCCGGGGAGATCCGAAGCTCGGTGTTCCTCGGTGAGCCAGAATTGGATTCATATTTATCAGACTCACGTGTGCCCTAAAAACTAAGCTTGTGTTTCCAAAATAAATAAATGCGTAATATCTCGAAGCAGCAAATTTACACCGATTTAACTTGTGCCCGGGGACATTTAAAACTGGCAATGTGGCAATTGCACCCGAGCAGTGGCCCATATAATAGCTTGGATGGATGAGGAGCCAGGGGTACCATTTCAGAATGGCGCGGGATTACAGTGGGTAAGGCGTAGGGGAGGTTTAGACGGCAGCTTTTACAACAGGCTGTTATTTTCCTGAAGTTTGGACATTTTTTATTTATTTTTGTAGAGTTGTGCATGTCGATATGACTCATTAGAGAAAGTAGAGAATCTTTCGATTTCTGTAGTTCCGAAGGGCTCGTCTGACCTGCTGCGTCAGCTGCGTTGACGTGAAATGCGCGTATATTTAGAGCACGGTGTCGGGAGGGCAAAGAGAGGTCGTCTTTTGGAGAGGGGGTGTTTGTATTGGGCGGAAAGGTGGGAATTGACGTTGAATGTATTTCAGGAACTAACCCCTCCAAAAGCACTTTTGGACGGGCCTGATGGGTTAGGGTCAGAATCGGCGTTCATAGGGAGTAGGGAAGTTTGGTTAGTGATTTCGGAGGGAGTATGTAGGAGAGTAGGGGAATCCGGTAGAACGGGGTTGTAACACCAGGATAACTAGAGATTATTCGCTCTAGGACGGTTAGGCGGCGTGAAAGGTGGAAAAGGCGGGAACGGGGAGAGGCCGTCTGTACAGGCAGAGGGCATTGGGACAGAACTGCTAGTGCCGTTGGCGCAATTGCAATTGTAATTTCTAGGAGAGCATGACTAAACCGCTTACAGGCTTCTTCTGGCCGAAAGAGTTTGCTGTTGCGGTTGGAATAGCCGGGTTGATATAGGTGTACACGGTGTGGATTAGGTGCCATCCTCAGTACGAACCTTCTGTCTCCTGGGCGCAGTCTTCCACCGTGATGTTGAAGTGCTTTTCCAGCTGGCTTCTCGTTCGAGTAACATAGAATTTATGTTGAGAGGATGGGTGCATCTCCGAGCATTGGGAAACGAAAGCAGCAATTAGAAGATCATTGCAGAGAATGTTTAAGTGATGATTGTAGTACTGCGAAACCCCCGGAGAATTGAGCTTGTATCTACGGGTCCTGGTTACATCTTGATAGCAGCCCTGGGAGAGGGTGTTAGAGCGACTCCTCCGTGGAGTGGATGATGAGAGTCGCCTAAGGGATTTTCCAGAGACCAGATTATCTTATGCTTTAAGGATACTCGTGTCTGGGCGGTTGAGTGGGTGAAGCCAGAGAATGGTATCCCCACCTGGTGGCTGCACCGGTAGAGGGATGATGGGGAATTGTTTCTGCACCGTCCCGGAACTGGGGAGGGGTTTACCGGCGAGATGACAGACGTCCCGCACAGAGGAAGATTCAAGAAATGAGCCTGAAGGGATGGAATGAGTCAACCACTCCGACGGTTGAGCTAGTTTTGGCAAACCAAGATTGTTTCATATCCCTGTTAAGGTAGAGCGCAAATAGAGGCACAAAACATGTTTCAACACGCATCGTAAGAACGTGGAGAAGCGGAGAAAATGGGCAAGCTGTACCAGAAATGGGACGGTTAAGGCCGAATAAGATGGGGAAAGGGCACTCGGTGGTCGAATTGACTAGACTAACGTAGCTTTTTCGTCCCCCTAGGTTACGACGCACTGCTTTACGTGCAGAACATTT
Source organism: Bonnemaisonia californica (assembly GCA_032355485.1). NCBI lineage: Eukaryota > Rhodophyta > Florideophyceae > Bonnemaisoniales > Bonnemaisoniaceae > Bonnemaisonia > Bonnemaisonia californica. The sequence continues at coordinate 12,045 of JAUBNZ010000676.1, forward strand.
TCCTTCCCGTTTCGCAAGACCAGGAGGGGGCCAATTGTCCGTGGCCTATTCGAAGGACCAGCTGGCCTTGGGCAGGGTTCACTTTGATGAGAGCGTCGTACCTCGAGTGAGGAAGACGAGGAGATGGGTCTGGAGGGATGATACGCGAGCTCCGGGGAGAAACCCGAGCGGGAAAATCTATTCTGTGTCTCCCTGCTTCGGGGAAATTGCAGAACAAAGCGTGGAGTTGGTGTCGCACAAGAACGTCGATTCAGGTGAGGGACTGACGTACCAGTATATTCTTTGGGTCACTCCAATAAACGGAGTTGTATTAGCACGCGGCTTAGATAATTAATCCCCACTAAAATCAATAATACTATAAATTTGCAATACGTTCAGTGAAGCAATCAGCGGGCTACCTTGGAGGCTGCTGATTGCTATTGGTTGCCAAGGGATTATTCGACCTCCCATGTCGGGTGGCGGTTGTAGAACCCTTATCATACTCATTAATGAGTAGGATAGTAGTGGATTACAGAGCCCATTTCCATTGGGAGCGGTGGATGGTAGCCCCATATCCGCGGCCAATAAAATCAAACCACCAGGACACACCCGCAGTAGGGTGATTTTGATAATGTGCTCTGCCCACTAACCCATGTCGATTGCTGAAAGTGCTTACAGTATCAGTGGCAACCACTACACCCCTCCCATTACAGGGAGGTGTGATTTATTACAGTTGTAGCGTCCCTTAGGTTTCCTACTGATTTATCTCCTTTCCATATCCTTCAAAAACAATATTTTTCGTACCACCAACTGTCACATCACCCCCGATCCGCGGTGATTGCAGTGTCGAATCGATTGGTTAGTGCTCAATGGTTCCCTCGCCCAAAGAGCGAGGGAATGTATACGGCGAAGTCATTGGTTATCCATCCATACTCCCTAATTCAATCGAATTAGGCGGGTGGACGGGTTTGGCGACCCTTCTCCACCAGAGGTCCTCAAAAATATACTCCTCGTCCCCGGCATGGGGTAATAAAATGATACTGTGCGGCACTGTTCTCGGAGCGAAAGCTGTCATATGTGTGCATTGAACCCGGGCGGTGAGTAGGGATGACCGTGTAATCCTGATGAGCGACATGTGTAGGTTTGCCGCTCAAAGATTGGGTAATGGAGGAGCAGGTTTAATGGAAATTACGGACAACGGCAAGGAACAGGTGGTTGTCGGAATTGAATGGGATGAAAGCCAAGTAGCGTTTGAAAAAGCGGCATCAGAAGGATTGGGAGCGCTGGGAGAGGGGAACGGGATGATGGGGGATTCTTTCGGATACATTGAAAGCATCTGAGAACCAGAGAGTGGAACTAGAGGCAGCTTCGTTTTTCTTCAACGCGTGTTGGCATAAGACGAAAGCGCCTGCCGATATGGAGTTATCAGCGAGCAGAATTTTTAGCGTGGGTCCCAATGCCAGCATCCAGATTTCGGTCTCGTTGAAGGTCACGGAGGCGCCTATGTATCTGCGACTAAGCAGGTGGAAAGGAGCAGTCTAACTGGGCAGTTGTGGGCCGCTAAACCAGGAAATAATTTCATTTCTGAAATCCGGTAGAATGAGTGCCGTAGTTGCAGTGGGTGTTTCTGTGAGCGCAGGAGAAGGGATTTCTGAGAAGAATGTGCAGGGTGGTGCAAGATTGGGGGATGGTTGGGGAGATGGAGGGGTGCAAATTTGGGAGGATAGGACTTGCCTGAGTCTGAGGGAGAGTTTCAATGATGACGGTGGCGGTGGCGGTGGCGGTGGCGGTGGCAGTGGCGGTGGAGGTAGATTTCGGAGAATGGGTTGACCATTGGAGGGACCTGCCGGGAACAGAATGAAGATGTAGTTGTCTTCGTTATCGTCGTCGGCTTCGTCGTCGGCGTCTTGTTTGCCGGTCTCATCGAAGGGAGAGTCCCTCGCCTTTGGTACTTGAATCGGTGGATTTGTTTCTCTTGTTGTCTTGAAACGCTTCGAACGACTGACAGGGGCCGCGCAGGAATCTTGCAGCCGATCCAAATCCTGTTGGGGTGGGGTTTCCTTTCTTTTTGAATGCCCCTGTCAAATTGCTGGAGTGGTGGTTGGGGCGGGCTCCTTCGAATTTCCGGCGGAGAATGTAAGACCGGCGGGGACGTAGAGTTCGGCTTTCTCGTCGGCTGGTCCGCCTTAATCGTTTTGGAATTCGACTGTACGGGTTGTCGAAAATTAGGGGATTTCGCGGGTTGGGGAACTGGGTTGGGTGCGGGTGCGGGCTCCGATGCGGGTACCAGGTCGGGGCGGGATCGGTCCTGACGTGCCTGTTTTCAGCTGGGTGGATTACGGGAGCGATAGGACTGGCGGATGGGGAGTTTTCTGGCTTCAGTTGTGAGGGCAGCAGAGATGGGGTTTTCGGAGTACGTGGGTTTGGATTTAGAATCTTGAACTAAACCGAAGAAAAGGTTAGTCCCGGAGTATTCCCGTTCACGTGTAAAACCCAATTATCCACCATTTTCCTGAGTTCATCTTCTGTGTGCAACCGGCTTGATGCCAACCGGAGACTTGCCACGTTGAATTTTGAACCGCCTGGAACTGCACTGTTGATGAGTACAAGGGATTCCAGGTCCCTAATTTTTTGATTAATCGGAAAGCACTGAGCAGGTATAGTGTGTTTCTACGCTTTTGGAAGTGGATGCTTCAGTATTATCTGACAGAAGGAAACAGGGAATCTCGAAGAGCGTGGATACGGGCTCGGACGTTGATGACACTGGTGCCATTTTCAAGCCTGCAGTTCCAGACTGGGTTTCCGGAGAGGAAGTGCTGCAGCTGGGTGACTTGGGTGAAATCGTAGAAGGATTCGGGAGCTGGTTCTGTTTGCCCAAGAATGAGCCCTAGTATCTTACCATCACTGGCTGGTACACGGTGCACCCTGCTTGAATTAATATGCACTCCCCGAGGAATGCTGGATAGCCCAAAGCTAACGCTTGCGTTGTTCTGTGGGAGCCTCCTACGAAGTGGCGTTAAATCCTGCCCAGGTTTTGGTACCAGAAGTACCAAAGTAGAATAACTTGTCGGGGAGCCAGTTTTCCTTATTATACCACAATTGCTTTGCCACATGGTCGAATATATGCGTAATGCGAACCCGTGCGAGAAAATCAGGTATGTACAGATCTGTCATCATGTAATGGGCCTCCGAATTTCCAGCCTTCTGTACAGCTAGAGCAACGGCCGCTTGAATTTTCTCGAATTTGTGGGTGGTGTTCTTGAATGGATGGAATGAGGGTAGGAT
>JAUBNZ010000677.1:0-15289 GCA_032355485.1 Bonnemaisonia californica
TTAATGATGCTGTTATTGCAACAGGATCCAGAGTAGGTAATCTCTACACACTAGACATCGGCCCTGCAGCACCAAAACAGGAGTCGCCTGCCTTGCAACTCTGGATATATGGCATGGGCGCCTTGCCCATGTCCACAAAGCCGGAATATCAAGAATGGCTACACATTCCGTCGTGGAAGGACTCAAAATTTCCCCTGGAGGCGGAAATGAAAAAGTCTGTGAAGGCTGCATCGCTGGAAAGATGTCTAGGACCCCTATACCTAAATTATCCACTACTCGTGCTAATGGATTGCTCGACTTGGTTCACACGGACATCGCCAGTCCATTACAGATTGTATCGAAAGGCGGAGCGCGATACTTCGTGACATTTATAGACGACAAATCCCGTTGGGTAACTGTCTATTCCTTACATCTCAAGTCGGACTGTTTCTCTGTCTTCCTGAAATTCCGCCTGACGACGACCACTCTGCTACTTTTCATCCGGAATATCACACCGAGTCTGAGTCAGACCGTAATGACAGTGACGATTCACCGCAAGATTCGGCCTCAGGTTTCCATACCCCACCCTGTGATGAAGATATCTAACCTTCTGTTGAGACCTCACCAGTTCATGGGTCATCGTCTAGCCCTCAGTCCAGCAGTCTTCCTACGCCGCATACCGTCTCCAACTTACCTCTTACATCCTCTCGTGTGTGCCGAACTCCTGGGGAATGGTGGAAACCAGCTGCACTTGTTACTATCACACCGGAGCACCTTCTCACCTTCCCTGAGGCGACCAAGGGGGCGGAGAAAACCCGTTGGCTTGAAGCTATACAGTATGAAATGGACTCTCTGCATGCCAACCATACCTGGATTTTGGTCACCCGCAGTGAAGCCCGCAATCTTCTTTCCTCGAAGTGGGTGTTTAAGCGTAAGAACATCGTCAATGGAAGTGGTGAGCACTCTGTCAAGCATAAAGCGAGCCTTGTCACTCGATGTTTCCAACAGAAGTACGGAGTTGACTACACAGAGACGTACGCTCCAGTAGTTAAGTTCTGACCCTTGCGCATGTTCTTCGCCATGGTTGTTCATCACTCCTTTTATTGCCATCAGATGGATGTCCAAACTGCTTTCCTCTACGGCGAACTCGAACAGGACATCTATATGGAGCAACCAGAAGGATATGTTGATCAAAAGAATCCTCACTCTGTTTGTGAGCTAGAGAAGGCACTATACGGACTAAAACAGGCTCCGAGGCAATGGCATGCAAAAATCGACAACTTCCTCATTTTCAAGCTGCGTTTTCAAAGCTCTCCGTATGACCCATGTTTGTACGTGAAATTCGAAAGTGATTCAATGATCATCGTCGCTCTTTATGTTGATGACCTACTGATCGCCTCAAGTGACGCACAGATACTGGAATGGCTTAAGAAAGAGTTCAAGAAACGTTTCGAAATGAAAGACTGTGGTGAAGCCCGCGTCGGTCTTGGACTGGAAATAGTGCGTGGCACCTCTGGGACCCTTCTCTTAAGTGAGTCTCACTACTCCGAGACAGTCCTTGAGCGCTTCGATATGCTAGGGGCAAAACGAGTTGTGACTCCTATGGAAGCTCAAATATCACATGCAGATATTAAGGGGGAGCTGGTCGACTCTAATCTATACCGTAGAGACATTGGAAGTCTCATGTGCTTGGCTGTCGTTACTCGCCCTGATATTCCGTTTGCTGTTGGACGCCTTGCTCAACTAGTTGAAAAGCCTATCAGAGCTCTGTGGGTAGTAGTAAAACGTGTACTGCGATACATTTCAGGAAGTAGGGACGTTGGGATACTTTTCATGTCTTCAGAATCTCTGACGACAATTGCATACTCTGACGGGGACTGGGGAGGTTGCACCATTAACCGAAAGTCCACTAGCGGTTATGTTTTATCATGGCGGGAGGAGTAATTAGCTGGAAGTATAAAAAGCAGGGCTGCGTTTCTCAATCTTCCTCTGAAGCTGAATACATGGCACTTTTTGCTGCAGTTAAGGAATCGATATGGCTTAGCAACCTAATCGCCTTCGCTACATCAAGTGCAAACGTTCAGCATATTCTAATCAATGTAGACAATCAAGGCTCTATCAAAATGCCCAAAATGATGCATCTGGTACTCGAACCAAGCATATCGACATCCAGTACCACTTCGTCCTTGACAGCCTCGCAAAGAACCTGTAAAAGGTACAGTACTGCCTTACATCTGAAATGGCGGCAGACGTGCTCATAAAACCTCTTCCTCGTATATTGCTGTCTGAGTTTAGGACATCTATTGGTTTAGCAGTGAACTCGAGCATCGAACATGTTACAGAGGGGGAGTGTTGAAACTAAATGGACTTCACACTGCAATATCCTGATGAAACCTTCATTATACAGCTTTGAAACCTATCTCATCGTGTTCAGCACCCCCTATTTAGTCGGAAAGCACCCTAGGGTGGCCTGGAAGGTTTTCCGCAATCACGTTAGTAAGAATTTTAGATTTCACATTGTTTGCTATACTTTCAAGTAGTAATTGTTGCTCATAGTGACCCTATATGTGACTCATATCTGGAATGCTGTCAACGTGCCCACGTTTACACGTGTATTATGCCACCTGTGAAACGTGTCTCAGATGGTACTATACATGGGTCTACATTTTTCAGGACCGGCTTTCCTACCACCGCCGTCGTCGCTCGGCGTGCTCAGTACTGAAAACAAGGTAGTACTTAATCTAGTCTGAGTAAGCTCGATCTGAATAAACCTGGCAAGCAACCGGTAAGTAATTTTCTACATTGTTCATGTCGGAAGTTCACCACGGCAGTGGAGATCACTGTCCGATGCATCCTCGTCCGACATATGGTGCTTCATACCGGGCCCACCTGGCAACTAGGATTCTCCAACTGTGACATGCCTCGACTCAATAATACGAGGAGGCTCGTTGTTTTCATCCACCAGAAGCTTGTAAATACCGAACTCCAGGCATTCCAAAATCACTCATTCCACTGCACGACACTCGAATTTGGATCCACGGGATTGTTTGTTGACAATAAAAGTGAACTAGTTGCTTACCGGGTTTATTCAGATCGAGCTCACTCAGACTATTTTAAGTACTACCTTGTATCCAGAAGAATAATAATAAAACCAAATTGACTTGAATGGTCTTCGTCGTTGTTGAAAGAAGAATCGCAGTATACTCTTAGTTACAAGGTTTCGAAGTCAAGTTTGGGATATTTAAGACCTAGATCCGGTGTCCATTTGAGTTGTTTGAAAATGCAGTTACTCTTATTAATAGATTTGGCAGAAATAGATCTTTCTGTAATCTGACTCCCGAATGATACACTACACGCAATATCTGGGCGTGTATGAACAACCCATGCAAGCTTAGCACTTTGAGAATGGTAGTCATGGAATGTTGCTTTCTTCTCAATAGTTTTAGTCTTTGAATATAGTTTCTTTGTGATACTCTCCTCTCTCTTCATGATTTCCAGAGATATACATTCCTGTGAAGTTGAATTGCAACTGTTCGGAAGGCTTAGAATCAAATCTTTCCGATGTAGAAGGTGTGGTGTTCTCCTTGAAAGATTCTGTTCCATCCCTTAGTATTTCATCTACATATGTCCCTGATAGCCTACAAACTGTTTTCATGTATGCTTGTAGAATAAGGATTGGTCCCTAGTAGCCTTAGCCATAGATAAGTCTTCAACGTGAATATCTTTCAACGTTTCTCCCCAGTAATCTCCCGACTCAGTCAGACCGTATAGCGGTTTTACTACTTTGAGAAGTTGGCCAGGTTCCAGTTCCATCATTTCAGGCTTGATAAAGATGTCGCGTCTCAGGTCTTCTGCAGACTGTAGATATGGCTGATTTCTATGGTTTGACCCTACATCGAATCCAAGTATAGTAGATAATGTAAGTAAAACTCTGATAGAAGATTGCTTGAGCATTGTCGCATTGTGTACAATCATACCTTTCTCACGGTCGCGATGCTCGCCAAGGACAAAACTTGCTTTCAGCACCTCAGATCTATTTTCTTTATGCTTAATCGCCAGAAAAAATCGGGAAGGAATAACATTAGGATGGTCACCAGCTTCTTCTCTTATAACTAGCTTGAATATTCCGCGCGAAACCAGACCCTCCAATTTTTTGCGTTTTGCTTCATCAAAAAGGCCAGAGCGTGGATCTGTTGGGTACATTACTTCAGTATACAGTATTTTGGGGAGTCAACTCTTTCCTTCAATGGACGGAAGCTTAGCAGGTCCGATTTTAGACCTGTTAAAGGCCTAGTTCCAGATCTTGCACCTAGATCTACAAGAAGATGCGTATCATCTATTGTTGAAACGATATGTGGTCCTGTCCACTTCTTCCCATTCTCCCGATACACGTATACAGGTTGCCCAATACGATAAACATGTTTAGACGCCTCTGACGGTTGCTTCCGTAGTGCATGCTGCACACGACTCTTCGCAAGCTGAGTTTCATATACCTGCTCAGCCGTTTTCATGGCTTCTAGACATTGGTTTTGATCTGGAAGAGGCTGATGATATTCAGGGATTCTCGGGGTTACACCAAATGGTAGAAGAGAAGGCACTAGACCGCTGGGTCCAGCAGTATCATTGATGGCTTCGACGGTCAAAGTGATTTTGAGCTCGTCAGATAGTCTGCGTTATTCCATGGATATCATGTTGGATATTCTCCTTAGCATGGCATGATAAGTCTCCCCAGCACCTAATGAATTGTGCGATTCTACGCAAGTGTGCCTTAGTTTAAATTCGGCAGCTGCACAGTTGCCTTTCCAGAGATCAGACACAAATACAGAACCTTTGTCTGTCAGCATTGCTTCAGGATAACCGATGTACAAAGTGACCCATGCATAAAGGAAAGTGTTCCAGATTTTTCCGCGTCTTGCTTCGGTATAAACCGTGCTGCAGAAAAGTTGGTACCAACATCTACAATGTGGAGTATTGACTTTTTGTCGATAAACATTAGGTCAATACGTATCTCCTTATTGAAAATAACACCGTCTGGCATACGTGCTTGAAATTTCAAAGGTTTTGAGGAGTATACCTGACAAATATGGCATGCGGAAGATATTTCTTCTAGTAAAGATCTCATGTCAGAGCTTAGGGTTTCTGGCGTTGCTCTGCTGAGGAGGTTGAATAGTTATCCAGCGCTAGGATACATGAAATGATAATGAAGCCTTTGTAGCTGTGACTTAGAATAAAGAACACCATAAAGAGGTTCCCATATCAAGAATAAATGGCCACGCTTTCTCACAATCGGAAGATTCCATCCATCTTACACAGATTCGAGACAGTTTTGAATTTTCAAGACATTCCATCCGTAATTTTCCATTCTGTCGAGACCGATTAGAAGCGGAACGTCTGCTTCAATCACATGTGGCCCGATCTGCTTCAGACCGGATGGAGTAGGGATTATAATGAACATTTCACCAAGAGATTGACACGTTCGGTCACCGAAGACAAAGTTGGCCTTGGAATTATTGGAACAGAGGGTGAGATTATGCTCCTCGCAGTAAGCTCGGGCTTGAGGTAGTCCAATGACGGTTCTCTCAGCTCCAATATCAAGAGCATCTCCATGAAAGACGATGCTGAGGTTACTGTAACCAACGTGAAGCTCCAAGATTGTACTTTTAACTCCATAATGAGGGATGTTTAGGTCCAGTGTTTGCATCTTGTTTGGGGTTTTCGGCCTAGTTTTACGGGACAAAATGCCGTATTCTATTCATTGTCCGGTTGCCGAAAATCCTGATCATCGTCAGGTTCGGCGAATGCTAACGTATCAAATTTGCCTTCTGGTTGATCTGAAATCTGTCCTTGTCCGATCATTAGAGTATGAAATGTATCGTTTGCCACCCTTTCTACAGAATCATAAACATCACAAGCAAGAGCTTGGTTTCGCTTATCATCTTCACTCATAATCTCAAATAGAACACGGGCTGCAGAAGAATCACGGCTGATTCCACTAATCTCGTCTATGCGAGAACGTGCAGCTGCAATGAAGGAAGGACTGTCATTTGCTGTACGTTCGTGACGATAATGGCGGAACTTACGGCACCTGAAGAAACGTATCTTGGATTTGTCCACTTGACGATTAGATGAGTATCTCCTATTCTGATATGACGGATATGGCCCTCTTCCTTTTCTTCCTTTCCAAAAATTCTGCCTTCTGTTACGCGGAGGGTATGTATATTGGGAACCATATCCAATGAAAGAAGTCTGTATGCTGGGAAATCTTTTGTCATCAGCAGTCTTAAGGTCTATACCACTGCATGTCATTTCAGTCTCGCATATAGTCAATGATTTGGCTAGTTTCGTAAATAGTTCGTCGTACGTAATTTTGTTCTCCATTACCAACTGTTCAGCCGTTCTAGACCAAACATATTTGTCCACTATCTTCAAAAGTGACTGGATCTTAAAGCAAGAACCACGTTTCTCCTTAGGAAACTGCTCGTTGAGTCTGGCAACTTCATGGTACAGTGTACTTAAAGCAGCAATACGGCTGCATGAATCATTATTGCGAATATCCTCAAAGGTGAGATTCACAGTATAGGACTCTGGCGCTGGTGCACAGGAGATTCGAACTGATTAGCCAACTTATCAAAAACATTAGCAAGTTGAGTAGCCTTAGGATTATTCTGTAGAGTCTGGGTCGAGAATGTTAGAGCAGGTCCTCTCAGTACACAAGATATGAACTTCACACGTTCAGAACGTGAGAACTGCTTCTGCTCACAATAGGTGAAGTATGCACCTCTGGTCCCAGGAAGATTAGGACATTCAGCTAATATCCCACTGAATATACGTAATTCTGGGAACATCTTTGCAGTATCATCAACATTCTTAGTAGTATTAGATGATTCATGTCTGTGATCAGAGCTGTCACTGGCTTCTCCTTGACGATTCACAGTACTACTGGTTGAAGTAGAATGGCGAAGTCTCCAGTTAGAAATAGATTTACTAGATGACGCCAATACAGCATTATCTCCGCTATAAAGTGATTCGCAAACAGCATGTGGAACAAAAAGTCCCTGACGAGAAGCAACAGTGAGTCCGACTTCGCGGAGAACGTCTCGCATTACAAGATGAAGAATAGGGCTGTTAAGAACAGAAGGGGAGACAAGAAGCTCAGGTGATAATAGTTCAATTGCTGTGTCCTTGGTTGCCTGCGTAGAAGATAAAGTAGCAGACACAAGGTACTTCATAGCGTCAATCACAGAATGTTGCTCATCAGAGCGTCCAGTTAATGCTTCTATCTCGTTCAGAAGTCTCTGGGATGCAGAAGCGCTTAGCTCAGTAACGTCTGCCATTTTTGTGAATCAGGGTTTTTCAGAAATGTGTGAAAATATATCACAAGTTTGTTGGTCGCGAAAATATAATATTTTCGTTATTTTATTTTTTGCTTTTCTTCGGATTTTTTTGGCCGTGCGTTGACAGAAATGAAAGGAATAGGATGGGGAGATGGAGAAGGGCCGGGAAAATGGGAAAGGGGAAGGTGTTTTGTGATTTCGGAAAGAGGTAGGGTAGGAATGGGCCAGTTGACAGTGTTTCAGTTATCTTTCGGCCCTCTTCGCTCACTAAATAATCTCTCACCTACGCGCGCTAGTCTCTCCGTACGCTCGCAAAGCGATTGGGAAGCTGTCGGTCAGGTTTCGATGGTTGACCAGTTCTGCCGTACCAGCTCCAAGCCGTAGTACCCAACCAAGGGACTAATCTGCCCGCAGCAAGGAGCGTCCCCGGATGAGGGCGTCAAAGTCGCAGATGTCAGCCGTTCCAGTCGCCGCCCGCTCAAATTGCAGCGATGCTCGAAGTCAGCGCGCAATAAGCTCCTGATGTGGAGTGCTCGAGGCTTCGGGTGTCGGATGTCAGCGTCTGTGGTCGTTTGTCAACGGTTGTGTTTACAGACAGATATAATTCGAAGTGATCTGATACCGTACTGTATTACCCTCTTTTAGGGTGCGCTTTTGTCATTTGACAGTAATAATATCCCGTGTCGGTAGTGTCGCCAGCAGCTGCTCTACCGCGATGCCCGGGGAAGTCAGTTGGCGATAGTGTGTAGACGGGATTCAGCAGGGTCCCGATGGACACTTGCTTAAAACGACCTTTCGGTAAAGTCGTTGCACATGAAATTCGTTGCCCTTTACTAGAGAGAAGAGTTCGTCGCTCTTCTGAATTATATAGTCAAATAGTCTGTGTGCACACTAGGGGTAGGGCCGAGCGAGCGAAAATGTCGGACCGCTCGTAATAGCACCCGAACCGTTCATTTTCCGGCGTTTTTCCGGGGTTGTAGGTACCTGAAAGAGCGGGTTGCGGTCTTTTATTGGTAGGGTGGACCTAGAAACGAGTCTACAGGCGGATAAATGTTTCGATTAGCGAGCCTTCTGCGATCGAAAATATATATTGTTTGGTAAAACGTGAGCTATGACATCAGGAAGGGATCTGGCAATTAAATTTACAGTGAGCGGGCATTCGTGGAGGCAGCACTATTCCGACCCGAGCCCGCAACATGGTCTGAGAAATCGGAGCTTTTTCCTTTTCTTGGCGGGAATGTGCCCGACCCGGTGTGGACGTCGTTGGAAGGGTACCACGAGGTATGAAAACTTTATCATCGTGAAAGGAAATAAATGGGGGAGGGTTGCAGAATTGAGGCACCCAGAAATGGCGGTGGAAAATAAAGTCCCAAATTTTAATGAAATGTCAGGGTTTGAGGGCACAGAAATTGCTGTTATGCTGCGCCAACCCCCTACCCAAAAGAGAAAAGTGAACAAATCGATGAAAGGGAGGTGTAGACACAGCATTGCTGTGGTGTATGATAACATTATAGTAAATCCCCCAATTATAAGTAGTAGTACTGCATCTATGCATACACAATTTGTATGAATTTTCTAAATTAATTTATTTCAACGCTGAGCGCGAGAAGACAATATCGTCAATTATGGCGGACCCCAATCGGGAGTGGTCATGTGTCACGATTCTATTGACACCTGAGAAGTTGCGTTCGGAGCTGCAGGAGGATACTGGGGTGGCGTAAACCCTCAGAGCGATTTGTCTCAAAGAAGGGTACCTGAACGCCTTTGAGAGCCACAACCGAGCAATCCCCAAATCATCTGCGTGCATGAGGTCAGCGGAGTCTACTTCGTGCTCCTCATGCATGTATTTCTCTAACTCGTCGGCACCCGAGGCGGACGACGGGAATTCCAGAACGTCCTCCAGGGAGAAATCGACTCCAGCTGCCACTATTCTCTCCAATCTCCTTTCCGCACTAGCTTTTTCTATTCCTACTACATCTAGACTAATACCAGCCTACTGCTGCTTTTTCATCATATATCTTATCAGGACCTCTCCTTTCCTGCGGTACGCCTCTCGCGTTTGCGGATCGGGAATGCACGAGAGGTTCCGGAGCCTAGGATGCAGGATGTACCCAACAATCCACTGACCGTGTACTTCAATTTCCTGTAGAGAATCCAGCATTACAATGCATAGGTCTCTAGTTAGTTGGCAAGCAATAGCAACTTTTCCAGTAGGCAGTAACAGTAGGTTTCTCATCCATAGCCATTTGCATAACGATGCGGCTGCTCGCTGCCCTGCTTCAAAGACCGCCTTCGAAAATGCGGTCATGCCAGGGGAGTTCTCAGCGACGCTGAACGGCTGTAGGCACTGCAAAACGGCCAAAGCAGCAGCATCTGCGATACGAAGTTTCTCTCCTACGCCAATCTTGTGGGAGGCTACAGCTGCGCCTTTCTCAGTGCGGGTGTGCAAGCTGCTGTGCCTGCTGAGCGTCGTTGTGGCCCCCGCTCCGTGTTGAAATGCTTGACCGCATGGTCCACCTGACACGAAACCGTGTGGATGAAATTTCACACCAACCATCCGGCGTCGAAGGTTGTGCCAACATGGCATAGGATGCCGTAAGCTGCTTAGGCTTCCGAGCGTAGCCGTTTAGACTTGTTATAGGTTCCGTACGGAACATTCTCGTACCTTCCAGGGTTGCCCTTCAATAGGTCCCGAACTGTATCAACTGCCACGTCCTTGGATGGTATAGGACGGCGCAATCGTGAGGGAGAGGGGTGTAGAGGAGGAGGGGATCGTTGAGCAGGGGTTTTGTCTACGTCAATAACGTGTGATGCAGTTGGTTGTCGGGCACCGTCATGGGATTTCATGTACTTGGACGTCACATATGTCCATTTGTTGGCTTTGTTGACGGTAAGGTGATGGTCTATAATGCGGATAAGCTGGCTGCTGCCATACAAGGCTGTATAGTTTAGCTTCGTTGCTGCCTAGACCTATCTGGGGTTCCTATCTATCGTTCTTCTCAACTACTGCTGACGGTTGAGATTGCATCCCTTGCCTCGCCGAACAATACGTTACGTCGTTCATCAATTTAGAAACGGTCAGGTGTACGGTAACACTCATCCGAGTGAAACGGAAATACTCAAGTTGTGTTCTGAGTTATTTAAAAATTAAATTTAAGAAGATGCATCATCTTCAGCGGAATTTCGATGAGGCGACACCTCCACCCTCCAATTTCTCCCAATTTCAAGCACTTCTAATTATCATACTTTGTCATATCCGAACACACCCCTTCCTGTGTATTCCGTGTAGGGCCATTGAAATCTTTCGAGGGAAGACTGTTCTCCATCCGAGCATTCCGAGCGGGCATACTTCAGATGCTGCCTGCAGTCAACCGGTACGATTTTAAAATACCTGTCCAAGTATTTCAAACCGAACTGGAACGTGTACAGGTTTTATTAACTCGACCATGCTGGCAATTTATACTAACGGGTCTACCGAGCAGTACCAACAACTTGTTTGGTGGCCAGTCCGGGCCCTCCGAGCGGTCCGTCTGCGACGTGATATGTATCATACACGATCCGCTAGCAAATTTCCATTGGAAATTTCGATCCCGAGTAAACTCGGTTCTCGCTCGGCCCGAACCCTAATCCGGACCAGGTCCCATGTACAAGAAGTCCATATGGAAGACTTGGTTAGGTATCGACCCATGAAGTGCAGTGCCGGCCGGCCGCGGGACAACTTCACCACTTCGAGTGACGATGCAATGACTAAAGCCTCCCACGAGCGTTTTTGTATCCTTCGGCATAGTGGGCCACCAAAAGGTTTCAGCGAGAACTCTTTTCGTTGCATCGCTTCCACGGGGCCCAATTTTACCCGAATGGGATACAACCAATATGTTCATCTGAAGATCACGGTCTTCCTGATGAATCCAATTCTTCCCGTTGCGCTTCCAAAGCCGTTCGGCTTCGTCAAATTCCAAGTCCTTTGGTCGCTGCGATGGAAGCCGCTGATATTCCCGAATGGAATCCATTTCCGGCCAGATGAATTCATCAGCGGACGGAGTAACCTGTAGTGAATCATCTAGCAGCATGCTACATATCGACTGCCGTTCGCTTCGATCTCGGCGGTAACCAAGAGTCCATCTCGTAAGCATGTCTGCGCAGACATTACTGTTACCATCGATGTGTTCTATTTCGTAAGGGAATCGAGACAGGAACAGGGCCCACCACTGCAACTTCGACACCACATGACGCCCGTGCGCTTGCTCCAGGGCTAGCGGTGCGAAAACGAAGAGCAAATTGCGGTGGTAGGTAAAGAGGTGCGTCTGTCGTTAGCACTGTACGAGAAAGTCCATTTTCTCAAACGTCTGAAAGATAGCAATCCCATTTTTCTCGAAGGTCGACAAGTTCAGCTCTGAACCCTTGAAGGATTCCCCAAGGAAAGCCAGCGGTTCTTGCCGCTGCTCCTCAAGGGGAAGGGAGAACTGTTCCGATGGAATCTGTGTCACAACGCCTTACCAGTATCTCTCCGACGGGTCGGTGTAGACGCGAACAACCTTGTCCGGATCCGGATGCGAGAGAGGGACAGCGTGGCGGAGGCTTTCTTGAAGATCTGCAAATGCTTTTGCGTGTACAGGACCCCAAGAAAGGCTACGCAATGTGATGTTTCGAACCGAGTGGTTTGTAAGTCGAACAGACTTGGTGTAGGCGCTTTCCAACCGCTCGTTGAGCGGGGCGATTCTTGAAGTGAACTTAGGAATGGCGATCTCCATCCAGAGGCAGCAGTAGACAAATTGAGAAAGCTCTTATGCAGTCTGCAGAGCGTCCATGTCTTTTTGTCCACCAAGGTGGGATGGATCCAACCTGTAGCCACCTTGATAGATATTGCGACTGCACCACTTTCTCTCGTGCTCAGAAAGCCGACACTTCTTCACGTGAAGATAAACGTTCCTTGATTGGCAGATGCGTAACAACTCTTCAAGTGTGCTAATCAGGGTATATTCATCCTTTGCATGGAGGCTAAAGTCATCCAGCCGTGCCCTCATACGGTCACGGAGGGAAGAGAACAATGGTTCTACAGAGCGTTGAAAAAAGGCCGTCGCACTGGCGAGGACAGGGAGTACTCCCTTGGAAGCCACTACTGCCGTGGGTGTTATGGTAAAACAAGAGGAGTAGGAGTCGGGATGTAAAGGCAACTGCCATTGTCCCGACACGAAGTCAAGGCTTGTGAAGCAGCTGCTCCCGGAAAATCCATGAACTCCTGACTCCGGATTAGGCATCGGCCAAGCCTCCTTCATAGTGGCTGCGTTGACCGGCCGTAGATCTATGGCCAAGCGGTAAGGTGCTCTTGACTATCGCCTAGGAACCAGCAATGGTGCTGCCTGCCAAGCGACGGTCGGCATGTCGATGACGAAATCCTTGGCCTTCAGTGTATCCACGTATTTGTCCAGAAAAACATTCCTCGGTCTGGTGAGTACCGGCGTGCCTTGACGCACACCGGTCGTTTACCTTGCTGAAGGTGTACCCTCATTGGAATGACGTCTGCTGGTGGGGATTTCTACAGCCGAACTCGAAAACCGATGGGTACTTCTTCAATAGATCGGCCTGCCACGCCACACCTGTGGGGTTCAAGCCGTTGTCCTTAGCGCGGTCGACCATGGCAGAGAGTGGGGCATCAATCAACGCCAGTGGATCCTCACCGAGGTTCACGTACACGTCGCTGTCGCCCAGAATTTCATCCTCCACGCCTCCGTTGCTGTGGAAGGTGCTGCATTGCTCAAGAGCGCGCAGGTCGAGAATACTTCCAATCGAATGGCGCGAATCCGCGGCAGCTTCGTCAATATATCCGGCATCCTCCAAGATACCAGGGACATCGACGACGGAACCGAGGCGGTCACGGGCTGCAGACAGCATCGCGTGATTGTTGAGGCCCAAGGCCGCCAGAACATGGCGTCCAATGTAGGCGTGGGACATCTCATTCCTGCTGATCAGCCACTTGGTCCTGCTTAAGAGGAGTTTCAGTCCATGCCGAACAAGTATCTCTACCTCGAGCTGAACCTCCCGGTTGCACTCAAGGGGAGGCGCACTCGTACTGTCATTGTCAAAATTCTTGAGACAATTAAGGTGTCGCACCTTCAGACTCGGATCAGCCTTGCGTAGCTTCTCGACGAGGGTAGGTGGAAGCCCGTTGAAGTGGTACCCCTTGTCCGCAAGAAGAGAATGTTCAACGGCTCCGTTGCAGAATATGGCATGGAAAAATGAGGTGCAGTTCCTGAAGTTGCTCAACGTTTCACCAATAGCTACTACAGTAGCACCGAATTTGCGGCGTCTCTTCTCGTAGTACTCCTGCAAGCTGACTTGCCACAGCAAGAGGTCGTCTAAGTGGCGAATCAATCCAGTAGACCCAGAGTGGTCCAATGTCCGCGGAATCCTCTTCAACGATGAGGAAGGGACGCCATAGTGGGATTGTAGGACTCTCACGCAGAGAGAGCCTCTAGTGATGGGGTTTGGGGGGTAAGGGGGTGCCCACTGCATATAGAGCTGTGTGGCTAACCTAAGCCGGTTCGTCCCTAGGGTGGGAGAAAACGCAACGAGGGAACTGGCAATTTCTCTCCAGTAAGGAGCAGCCGGAGACCTGTGATGGTGTAGAGGATGGACCGTCTGACCGGACGGGTTCGTAGGGCTTGGAGGGATCTCCCTGGAATCAGGAACAACCAGCAAGGTTGGAGACCACCTCACTTTAGAGGGCCGGAGCACCAGCCGAGCGACGCAGAGCGTACTGGCTAATGCCATCCGTTCTGTACCTAGAGTGGGAGGAGGCTGAGCGAATTACAAGCAGCTTCCTCCACTGGAGGTTTTGCTAAAGATAGTGGCACTTTTTAGAAAACGGCAAGTTGAGGGTACTCGTCGGTCCCTCTCAGGGATGGCTCTGCTAATCAGAGCTCCCTTATTTTCTTAGACGTAGTATTAGTTGATCTACGTAATTATATCCACCATTAAGGATAGTTCTAGCACGCACCGTATGGAAACATATCCGTTAGGGGCCTGGCACTGCCAACCTTAAGGACAGCTTTCATTTGCTGTATCCTCTTCCAGTGGAAGGGGCGGAGTAGCCTGGAGGTTACTCCGGTCCTTACACCTATAATGGTGTTTTGCACTTAGTGTAGTGTGACACGAATTTGACGTGAATTGGGTCGGTGGGGCCATGCTGGACTGCAAGGTACCCCACGTTTCAGGTTTGACAGCCATTCGGTACATCTAATTTTTGATGGAAATGCAAACCACTGAGGTTTGAAATTTTTGATTAAACGAACCACTAAGGTTTCGAATTTACCTAACGGTAATTATGAGCGCACAGCCAAAGAGGCTCGGCCATTACAGGTTTCATATATCATTCGTACTACAGGGCGCCCTTGTCTGGGTGCAGCGCCCCGCTGCGCCTCTAACCTCTTTAGGTTTTGAACCAGGATAAGAACCGTGTCCCGCCTCAATTGGTGACGAATCCATCTCACCACTGGTGATTAACTTTCCTTTCCAACCGCCTCACTCTCTCTTGAGTTGAATTCCCCCATTATTGGGAATGCAACCTCATGCCTCAACCGCCCGATACCCCGTCATCTCGGACGCGCAGCCATGCGCATGCGTTCTCTGCGATGACCTTCCTACCGGGTGCGGCCTTTTCCGCTGCCCGTCCTGCGTGGCGGGAGATTGCGGTCCCGAGCCAACAGGCTGATGCGTCTACTGACCCTTCCCTTCATCCTAGCGACAACTCCACCGAGGAGACTCCCGCCACTGGCGATGGTCCTGCTTCTCATGGGGATTCCCGAAATGACACCACTGGTGAGTCGCCGCAAGCCTCGGGCACGCCGCGATGGCCTACCGCTACTCTCACCATGGAGTTGGACGGTGTCACTAGGCAGTCTCCACCAGCCGAAGGGTAAAAGTTTCGACCCAACCTAACCCCTGTGGGGGAGGAGCCGTCTTTGCCAATGGCGATA
>JAUBNZ010000678.1:0-15283 GCA_032355485.1 Bonnemaisonia californica
CCCCGTTCCACGGCCAGGGTCGAACTTCATCCCCCTCGCCTCATAAACTCCCTCGCGGGGTCGCAACGATCCTCCAGACGCCTATCGCACGGCCAGAATCCGGTGTATCATTTGCTGCGTGTTCGGGCACGTAATGGTTCAATGCCCAATGTTAACCGAAGAACAGCGAGCCCAGAAGCGGGATTTGCATACGAATACCATGTTTTCAGCCGGCGAGTTGAACCTCACGCGCAATTTCCAGGTGTATTTAGTTGATTTCCACCAATTAGAGGGAGCAGACGATGTGTACCCCGACGAGGACACGGTGCCCTTCAAAACCACTTCACCCATTGACTTGCACCGGCCGTTCGGAACGGGCCCCGCACCATCCTGGAGACACTACCATTGGCGCTCCACTCGGAAAACGCCGGGGAGGATGCATAGCAGGTGAGCTGGATCCCCCGACAATTGGTACAGTGGACGATGGTGCGCAAGAGCAGTCTTCAAAAATGCTGACTAGAGGATGGGAAATATCCCCCGTCCTAACCACACCCGCCCACGTCCGCTTACTGCAGAACATCGTCTCGAATTACAAAATAGAGGCGCTACTCGGGACCAACCGCAGGTTGCTGTTATTTCTCTACTCGGTCCTCGACTCGGGCGCGGGACATTTCGTGATTAGAGCGGACTCCCTTCCACCGGATTGGCAAGAGTGGCAATCGAGGATACACTCAGCTGCAGTCTGGTCGACGCGAACGACAACCGCCTTACGCCGAGTAAAGCGATCCAGATCTACCTTCAGATACGTTGACGGGAGTATAAGCAGTGGTTCTTAATCGTCGGGAACTTGTCGGTACCGTGCATTGTAGGTTGCGATTTCATAGATAAGCACTTCAAGGCTATCTATCCAGGTAAACGCAGATCTACCCGAATGCATGACAACCAACAGAACTTCCTGACACCCCGCGTGGGGAAGAACGAACCACTACCGCTAGCCCCCGCTCCCAACAGCCTTCCCAAACCAAAACCCGCCAAGATTCGTGTAGCCCACCCCATCAAATTGGCGCCGGGACAAGTTACCTTTGTGTCGGTGACGAACCCAGTCTCCAGCGTCTACGTCTTGATGCCCAAGTACGACCTCCTCCACGGTCGCATGATCCAAATGGTGAATGGAGTCGCGGAACTCAAGAGGAACAAACCATTTCTGGTATCCGTATCGAATTTCGGGAAGCAGAAGTGCGTCCTGGCGAAGAGCACAGTCCTCGTTACCGTGACAGAGAACCCTACGAGCTCCATCGCGGTCCGGAGGAGATCACGGTCTCGGGCTCCCCTCCGGACACCAAGCGCCCACGGCTACACAGCCCATAAGGGCGATGGAATCTCCCCAGGAGCCCCCCTACCGCCACCTCCGGACCCAGACAATACATGGGAAGGTAACGTCCAGAGTAACCGGGTAAAGGAGAAGGTTTACCCAAGACAGCATGACAAGATCGTCACCATGCTCCGGAAATACGCCCCCATGTGGGACGGCACACTTGGAGAAATTCGGGAGACCGAACACCGTATCGAACTACACGACAGCACTCGGCCCATCAACAAGGCCCCCTATTGCGCCGGAAACGCATCGAATAGAGTGATCCGTGGGCAGATGGAGAAGATGCAAAGGCCGGGGTCATCGAGCCTTCGATCTCCGAATGGGCTAGCCCCGTGGTCGTTGTTCCCAAGAAGGACGGGTCACCCCGGTTCTGCGTAGACTACAGAGGGTTGAATGGCGCCACAGTGAAGGGCTCGTAACCCTATCCCACTCGTTGAATATTGTATAGACTCGCTGGGCGACGCTAAGATCTTCTCCACCTTGGAATGCAATTGCCGATATTGGGGGATCCCCGTGCAACTGGGCGACCGGGATAAGACTACATTCAATTCATATTTCCGCACCTTCTGCTCCGCGCGGATTCTATTCGAGCCAACCAACGCATTGGCCATGTTTCAACGCAAACTGGAACGAATTTTCGCTGGTGTCAAGTGGCAATTCTGCCTGCTTTATCTGGACGACGTAATCATCTTCTCGAAAAAGGAGAAACAGCAAATTGAGCACGTGGAGACTATCCTTTTCACGTTGGCCGCCGCTGGGTTTCCCTTAAGTTCTCAAAAACAGAGTTCTTCCGCCGGACGGTCAGTTATCTGGGCCACGTGATCCGGCTGGGCAAGCTCTCGGTCCCGGCATCCAACGCGGAAGCAGTCCGACAATCGCAGCACCCACGTACCAAGACGCAGCTGCGGGGGTTCCTTCGCACGTGCAACGCGTATCGCCGGTTGGTTGAGCGGTTTGCGTTAATGGCAGCCCCATCCACGGCCCTACTCCCCATGGAATAAGGTGCCAACTTATCCGCTGGTTTTTCCTATCAGACGATCGCCTTTGGCATATTGAAGATACGGCTCGTTTCCCCCCAGTCCTGGCCCTCCCGCGTGATGTTTACCCATATACCCTAGAAACCGAGGCATTGTACGACCAGATTGGCTGCGTCTTGCTCCAGAAGCAAGAGGAGGACAAAACACTGCACCTCCCCATCGGGTACTGGAGTAGGACACTGGTCAGCGCGGAAATCAACTAATCTATAACCGAAAAGGAATGCCTCGCGGTAGTACGGTCGATCCTGATGTCGAAAAACTACCTTGAACGGGGGATATTTACTGTCCGGTCTGACCACGACTCGCTCCGGTGGCTACTCAATCTGACATCGGCCGAATATCGGCTCGCGCGGTGGAGTCTCCGCTTGTCCGAATTTGAATTTGAATTCCAGTACCGACCGGGCCACAAGCACTACGTGGCGGACCCATAGATACGAAGGGGGCTGGTACGAGGCAATTGGACGATGAAATTCCCTGTTACAAGGTCGAGAGCTGGGAAGATGAGGAATGAACCTATAACTCTTTAGATTCCGGACGCCACCCCCTCGGTAACCCCGAAAGCCTCGTGGACCCTGGAGCGTGGGGAATTCCCCAGTTCGGGGGGCCGCGTGATCCAACCTGTCCTCTTGTTGCCAGTGTCGCCCAAGGAAGAAATTTCCCCGTCGTGCCCTCGCACGTCTGACGACGCAAACATGTCCCCGGTCTTTCCGTTGCCGCCCGCTGAGGAAGTTCCCATTACTGCATCGGAGTGGTTGGCGGAGCAACTCCTGGACCCACTCTGCCAGGAAGAGACATCACTGCTGTCTAAAAGAAAGGGCGGTGACTTCCGCGTGAGCTGACAAGGGACTCATCCGCACGTCCCCACAGGACAACCTGAGCCAGTTCTTCGTCCCCGCCACCCTACGGCCTCGTCTGTTGCGAACCAATAACTATTTGCCCGGTGCAGGTTACCCTGGGATACGCTGCATGTATGAAACTCTGCGAAAGCACGCTTACTGGCCTCACCTCACGGTAGATGTGGAGAACACCTTCCGCAATTGCGAAAAAAGTGCACACAATACCATGTCCTTGCTGATGCACACGAACCCGATGGAACTAATCCCGGCGGAACAACCGCTGTACAACGTAGCTATTGAAATCCTTCGGCCTCTCAAGACAACGACCTAAAGACACGCTTCATACTGGTCATCGCAGACCGATACAGCAAACTGTGCCTGTTTGTAGCGCTTTCTAGGGTAACGGCCGTGGCAGTAGCGCAGTCGTTCTGTACGCATTGGGTATTTATTTACGGGCCACCAAAGACACTGCTGTCGGGTAATGGTTCTCAGTTTAAATCAAGGCTATTTCAGGACACCTGTCGCATCTTGGGGTCCGAAACTTGTTCATTACGGGGTATTACCCTCAGACGAATGGTCAGGTGGAACGAATGAATCGGACGCTCCTGAGAATGGTACGTCACTACCTGAGCGATTACCAAACGTCATGCGACGAGTACGTCGATACGTTCGCTTTCGCGTACTAACGCTGTGTGCACCGCTCAACCAATACGTTCCCTTCCGAGCTCACCCTCACGCGACACCCGGCCCAACTCACAACGGAGAACGTCGACCTCGTCCCTATCTTACCGTTCGTGCGCTCTAGTTTCTTTTCTAAATTACAGAACAAATACGCTAAAGCGTCCCACTTCCTGGTGCGAGCATAGGAGCGATTGTAGTACCCCGTACGGGGGGTACTACGTTTATTTTGACGACCGTTCACGGGGAAGAGTCGTCAACACCCGTCCACCAGCCTAATTTGGATGAATTAAGGCAGATAGACGGGATCAGAATGAATTGGCCGACTTAAATCTCTCGCCCTTTGGGGCGAGAGAGTCATTGGAATTTTTATTTGTCATATGGACCTGTAATCACTCCCGCCAGATAGGGGGTGATAGGATGGATTGTGGCGCTAAAACATTAGTTTTTGGAAAAGGTATGAGGAGGTGTTGAATCAGTTGGTAACGGAACGGATACTATAAAAGTAAGAACCTCCTCCCTGTAATGGGAGGATTGTACTGGTTTCCATCGTTACTGTAAGCTCTGTCAGCCCTTGAGGCGGGTTGGCAGGCAGGGTACACTATCATAAAAACCCTACCGCGGATCTTTCGTGGTGCATTGATGCCCTTGGCCGAGGATAAGGGGCTACCAACCACCTATTCTCATAAGAGAGTACAGGGTAACCTATTAATATTCCAACCATTAAATGGGTAGGATAAGGGACCTACAACCGCCACCTCTTCTGTCGGTCCAAAGTTTGCTTATTTCTAAGGAGATAACAAATCGACCACCCGGCATGGGTGGCCGAAGAATATTGGGTCACCCAATAACTCTCAACGGGTTTGGAGATAGCCCGCTGATTGGATGATTGAGGCCATTGAGAGTTTATTATGTAGTACATAATTTAAGGGGTTAATAATTTAAAGTCGCGTATAAATATCACTCCGCTTATCGGAATTACCCTAAAATGAACGGGTATGCGAGTCGCCCCCCTGAATCTCGATTCTTGTGCAACTAAAACACCGCGCATTCCTCTGAGTTCTCCCCGACGAAGGGAGAAACAGACTAGGTTCGCTCGTCCCTTTTGCTCCCTCGGGCCCACGTACCATCCTCAGGACGTTTGCTCCCCGGGGCTTGCGTACCATC
This sequence comes from Bonnemaisonia californica, assembly GCA_032355485.1. NCBI lineage: Eukaryota > Rhodophyta > Florideophyceae > Bonnemaisoniales > Bonnemaisoniaceae > Bonnemaisonia > Bonnemaisonia californica. The sequence goes on from JAUBNZ010000678.1 coordinate 5,073, forward strand.
CCTTCGACCTGTTTCTTCGTCGTCCCAATTGTGAGACGATTCATCTGTCAAGGTCGCCCCTTGCCCAGGACAACCTGTCATTCAGAAGGCCACGAAACCTCGGCTCCTTCCCTGTCTTGTGACAAGGGAAGGACCATTGTCTGCTCTTTAAGCCTTGTGTCTCCCCCTAAGGGGACGAACAGGTTGGGTTAGCCACGACAGATCGACTCCAAGTCCCCTTTCCCCATCTTTCCGGCCTCCACCGTCCCGTTTCTGGGACAGTGTGTCCTAGGAAACCTCAACTTCTCGGCTTCTCCACGGTCTACAAACCGTGGAGTAACCTTGTTGGCGCCTCTTCTGCAGTAAGAAAGCTAAATGCAACCTGCAGTGGCAAATCCTCATTGGCCGCGCTCTCATAATGACCGTTAGGTAAATTCGAAACCTTATTGCTTCATTTTTTCAAAATCTAAACCTCAGTGGTTTGCATTCCCATCAATAATTAGATGTACGGAATGGGTGTCAAAACTTGACACGTGGGGTACCTTGAAGTAAAGCAAGGCTCCACCGCCCCAATTCACGTCTTTTCGATTCATACTGCACTGAGTGCAAAATCACCACCACAGGTGTAAGCCCAGTCGGCACTGTATCACTCAGGTGATTTGGCCGAGTAACCTCCCGGTTATTCTACCCCTTCTACTAGAAGGGGGTCCTGCCTATGAAAGCTGTCCTTAGAGATGGCAGTGTCAGCCACCAGATACGGATATGTGGCTATAAGGTGCGTACTAGAATTATCCTAAATATTGGATATAATTACGTAGATCCACTAAGGCTACGTTTAAGTAAATAAGGGAGCTCTGTATAGCAGAGCAATCCCTGAGAGGTATTGGCGAGTACGCTCAAGTTCCCTTTTTTCCAAAAAGACGTGCTATCTTCTAGCAAAACCTCGAGTGGAGGGACCTGCTGGCGCATCAGTCCGAGTCCTCCCATTATAGGGAGGAACGGACGGTGTTAGCCAGTAGGCTCTACGTCGCTCGTACGGTGCTCTGGCCATCTAAAGTGAGGTGGTCTCCAACCTTTTGGTTCCTCCCGGTTCCAAGGAGATCCCTCCACGTCCTCTCAACCCGTCGTTTCAGACGGTTCATCTCCTAGGCCACCATAGTTCCCCGGCTCCTCCTTACTAGAGAGACAGTGGAAACGCTTTCTTCGCGTCCGCTCCCCCTAGGGACGCACCGGTTTAGGTTAGCCACGCACCTTTACATCCTGTGACTACCCGTTCTCCCCCAAACCCCATCACTAGGAGCTCTCTCTGTTTGAGAGTCCTACAATCTCACTACGGTTTACCCTCCTCCCCTTTGGAGAGGAGTTCGGGGACGTTCGACCGCTGTAGGTCTACTGGATGGTTTCGCCAAGTAAACGATCCCTTGCTGTTGCATCTCAGCTCACCGCATCAGTTGCGGGGTCCGGCCCAACGCAGGGCGTGGGATCTCTGGTCTCCCCAACACCGAGTGTTCCTCCGTCCCGCAAGCTACACACGAATCCTCCTGGTGGAGTCATTCTCCTACACCGAATGTCTACAGGAAGACTAGGGAAGCCTGTAGCAGCACGTGTTCTCCGGAGCGTATTGAGTACTGCACCTTCCTGTATTCTCCCGCATTGAGGGGTAGAAAAGTCTGGGTTATCAAAAATAGCTCGACTAACCGACCGGTTGACCCACTTTCTCCACTTCAGACCCATCCCTTGGACGCCCCCTGTGGGGGACGTTCCTCATCTTTGCATTCACCCCCTTCCCGGTTCTGGGAGGGTGCAGATCCGCTTCTCGATCAACCCTCCACCTGTGCGGCCACCAGGTGGAGATACAATCCTCTGGTGTGACCCAGTCAACCGCCCGTCTCGAGTATCCTTAAACCATAGGATAAAGATGGTCTGGTCTCCGGAACCACCCTTAGGCGTCTCTCAGCCTCACCTCCCCGGAGGAGTCGCTCTACCACCCTCTCGGAGGCCAGCTACCGAGAGTTCACTAGGGCACGCAGCCGCAAGTTCAGTTCTGCGGAGGTTGCGGTATACTACAGCCGCTGCTGCTGCCAGCGGGAGGCATGGTCATACTGGTGCTGGCCCTGTGCGGTCTGAGCTGACGCGTTCCAGCACCTCGTCCAAGACGACGTCGAACGTGTGGCCATAGCAACCTATGACCGGAAAGGGGCCCACTCCTGGGAAATGGAGCTTAGTCTGAGGGCGACGTGAGTCGGGATTTTCTTCATCCACCCCTTTCCCCATGCCCGGGAGATTTCTTAGAGGTACAGGAGGTCGCCCATTTGGATGTTCCTGTCTGCACGACAGATGTTTCTGTCAAATTCCCGTTTGTATCGCTCTTGTGCTCGCGCCAGGGAGTGAGGAGCTTTCGCGTACGCCTTCTGTAATTTCGACAAGAAATCAAAGCGCAAGAACTGTGAACTAGGGACGATTTCAAAATTCTCCGTGGTGAGTTGGACCGGATACCTACTGAGAGTGAGCTCGAAAGGTGACGTTTTGGTTGAGCGGGGCACACAGCGGTTGAGCGTGTCGAGGTAGTAGTCGCACGACTTTTGGTGATCGCTCACGTAGTGGCATTGCATTGCTAACTTCGTCGTTTCATTCTTTCCACTTGACCATTCGTTTGCGGGTGGTATCCGGTGGTGAACAACTTACGAACCCCCAGGATGCAAGAGGTGTCCTGAAATAGCTTTAATTCAAACTGCAAACCATTGTTCGACAGCAATGCCTTGCGGGCCGTAAATAAACACTCAATGCGTATGGAACGCCTGCTCGACTGCCATGGCCTTTATCGTAGAAAGCGATACAAACTGGCACAGTGTGCTGTATCGCTCCGCGATGACCAATATGAAGCGTTTCTTTTCGGTCGTTGTCTCGAGGGACCCAAGGATTTCAGTAGCCATGCTGAGCAGCGGATGTTCTACCGGGAATCAAATCAGCAGGTTTATGTGCTTCAACAAGGACGTGGTATTGCCCGCATATGTTTCGCAATTGTGGACATTGTTCTCCACATCCACCGTGAGATGAGGCCATTAGGCGTGCTTCCGAAGAGTTTCATTCCTACGGCGTATCCCAGGGTGACCAGCGCGGGTCGATTAGTGGTTGATTCACAGCAGGCGAGGGCACAGGGTGGCAGGGACGACGACCTGGCTAAGGTTGTCATGCGGAGAGGTGCGGATGAGAATCCCTTGCAGGTTCACGCGGAAGTTGCCGCACTTGCCTTCGGACACCAATGAGGTCCTCTAGTGGCAGAGTGCCTCCAGGCGTTGCTCCGCCTGCAACTACGAGGGAGTAATGGGCCGTTGCTCCGCGGTCTGTACCGGCAAGACTGTAGACGTGTTAGCTTCTTCAGATGCGCTAGAGCACGATGGGGGATGTCTGAAACGAGCAGGGCTGGCAACAAGAGTAACGGTTGGATCATACGGCCCCCGAAACGAAGAGGGGCCCAAACTACGTTCCAGGGTTCCGGAGGCCTTCGGGGCTAACGAGGGGGTGTAGTCCAGGCTCCAGAGAGTTCTAGGTGCTGATCGCATCTTCCCAAATCTTGACCATGTAACAGGGAATTTCATACTCCAATATCCTCTTGTCTGCCCCTTCGTATCTATGGGCGAGAGTGCGTCCGCCACGTATTGCTTGCGGCCCTGGCGGTACTGCACTTCAAAGTCAAATTCGGACAAGTGGAGCCTCCACCGCGCAAGCCGCCCTTCGGCCGATTTTAGGTTGAGGGTCCACCGGAGCCCGTCGTTGTCATACCGTACCATAAATATCGTCCGTTCAAGGTAGGGTTTCAATAACAGGATGGACCCTACTACCGCGAAGAAATATTTTTCCGTGGTTGAGTAGTTGAGTTCCGCACTTACCAGTGTCCTACTCCAGTACCCGATGGGGAGGTGTAGCTTTCTGTCCTCCTCCTTCAGCTGGAGCAATACACAGCCAACCTGGCTGTAGAATGCGTCGGGGTTTAGCATTTATACGTAGCCATCACGCGGAAGCGTAAGTACCTGGGGTAAATGAGCCGTTTCTTCAATATATCAAAGGCGATGGCAAGCTTGGAAGAAGCCTGGGGTAGGTCTTCACATTATTCCTCGCGGAGTAGGGCTGTGAGCGGGGCTGCGATAAACCCAAACCGTTCGACGATCCGGCGATACGCGTTGCACGTGACGAGGAATCCTCGAAGTTGTGTCTTGGTACATGGGTACATCGATTGTCAGACTGCTTCGGCGTTGGATGCAGAGACCGAAAGTTTGGCCAGCCGGATCACGTGGCCCATGTAACTGACCGAGCGGCGGAAGAACTCTGTTTTTGAGAACTTAAGGGACACCTCTGCTGCGGCCAACGTGCTAAGGATGGTCTCCACGTGCTCAACGGGCTGTTCCTCCATTTTCAAGAAGATGATTACGACTTCCAGATGAACTAGGCAGAACTGCCGTTTGATGCCAGCGAGAGGCAAGTGCAACGCGAGTTGGAATGTGACCGGTGCGTTGGTTAACCTAAAGGGCATTCGCTCAGACCTAAAGGTGCTACAATGGGAAGTGAAGGTATTCTTATCCCAGTCGCTCGTTCGGATATGGATTTGCCAACATCCGCAATTGCAGTGCAAGGAGAACAATTTTGAGCGTCGCCCAGAGATTCGATACAATCGTCGATGCAGTGGATCGGGTACGAATACTTTGCTGTGATGCGATTTAACCTTCCGTAGTCTACAAAGAACAGGGGTGAACCGTCCTTCCCGGGAACCAAGACCACGGGGTTAGCCCATTCGGATGTCGCCAGTTCGACGGCCCCGGCCTTTTGGCATCTTCTCCACCTGTCCGCGGATCACGCTTCGCGATGCTTGTCAGGGGCGATAAGAGGCCTAGTGGATTGGTCGGGTTCCGTAGTGTAGGTCGATACTGCAGTATTTACGGAAAGTTCCTGAACACCCTCCAGATACTACCGTCCATAGTAACCGGTAGTGGTGGGCCGGTAGAAGTAGTTTTTCCTCGCTTCCAGGGCTGAGAAGTTCTGGGGGTGAGGGGTATGCAGGAGGTCTCTCGTCGGTGAGCCAGCGATGGGAAGACCCAGGGTTTTACCTCCGGCCTCTCTGTCCCTTATTTTTCTTGCGGAGGAAGAGTACGATAAGATGAATCTTCCGAGCTACCAACAGCAGTGTTCGTGGGCGGGGATTCGAGGAAAACGCCACAGGAAGCTGTTGTACTCCTCCTCCTTGGGGAACGGTACGCAACGCGGTGTCGTTGGCAACAGGGAAAGGGGAGTGCCTAGGTCAATCTACTACTGTACCAGGTCTGGTACAGTGGGCAAGGCATAGGGGCGCAAGGAGGGCGAGGACCGCGAGCCAGAAGTAGGGTGACCCGATAACTAAGACTGTCAATGCCCTTCCGGAAACGGAAGGGTGGTCGCCTAGGCTGCTGCAGATCCGGTTCCACATTCGAGTTGTAAGTTAGAAGAAGGAGGTCTGCGTGACTCTGTAGTGGTTAGGATAGGTAGTTAGCTAATCCTTAAATACTAGAAGTTCACCCTACACTTACAGTAAAGCAACTAAGCTAAAATATGCCCATTGTACTTCCCGGTGGCCGGCTACTCACCTGTATAAGTGCTTACAGTGGAGCTAAGAACACCAACCATAGGCTTCCCGGCGAGGGGTAGCCAATGGGTGGCTGGGAAGCGGCGAGCGTCCGTCGGAGATACTGTAATGAGCAGCTCCCAACATGGACGCTGCTCACAGGCAGTAGTGTCATCTGAGGTGCTGCAGGGGTTTTGGTACAGGTGCACTGTACTCGGGGCATCTGGGTGCCGCTGTGGGTACAGTTCATGACTGCTGTCTGATCCTGGCATGACACGTGAGCCCGCTGGGGCACACGTGGACCCGGGGTAATCCTGTTCTCGGAATTGATCCCCGAGCTGGAGTGAATCCATAAATCTGGACGCACGTGTACCAGGAGGGCACACGTGTAACAGAAAATAAATAATAGTGCGTGTACAAAAATGTTTTAAATATTCTGTGGTACTGCAACCCCTCACACAGTACCCACAGCGGCTACTGTGACTATTCCCAAACGCTTAACCAATGACTGATCCCTCGGGCTCAGCCTGAGGTTAGAAACCGGGCGGCACACTATGAGGTGGGTGCCGCTCTCGAGTACACACGGAGGCAGGAGAATGGGCCACGGAGCGGGATGGCCAAGTCAACTGCTCGTTGTCTGCGCCCCCCCCTCTCGAGACCCTTGAGGGCCAGGCATTGCATGCATGGCCTAGGACATAGGGGTACATATTCCCCCACCGGTGACATACACCTGGCCCGCCACTTGGTCAGATAGCTGACAGTGAGGAGTGGCCGCCACATCTACCACTAACCGAGGCGTCTGGTCCACGAAGGTTGACCGTACAGTGCTGACAGGCCCCCAGGGCCTGGCAGCCGTGCTGCCCACCAACGGCCCAATGGGCTACTTCACAGTGCCCCCATTGGCCGGGGCAGTGTGCCCGCGAGCACTGTAACGCCCGGACCACGAACCGAATAAAAGGGATAAATTTAAGTCCTTTATTAATAAGTAATACAGGGTAGCCATTAGGGCTACCCCAGTCTAGAGTCTAGAATAGAGGGTCCACTAGCTATAATACCTACCTCGACTGACTCACTAAACTCGACTGGGACAACGAGTCCTCCCTGACCAGATCATTAATCTTGGTCGGAACGAGCTTTAAACGCCCTTCTCGATTACCCTCGCGGGAATCGGTCGTGGTTAGTTTAATATTGTCCTACGACTCGCTCCCCCTTCCCCTCAACGTTCCGTCCTGCCCTCTAACGTTCTCCAAATCCCATCGCTGTACCCCTCACGAGGTACAAGGCGGCCACTTCTCTCCCTGGCCTCCCCGCTGCCTCCGCCAGCAACGGGAATTGTGTGGAGTTATCCCTCTCACCCCCCGATCCCATCGGAGCGCCCTCGCGGCGGCTACGACTCGACGCTCCCACATTAGCTTCCTTACACCGAGCTAAGGTCCCAACGGTAGGCCTCATCTCTCCGAGAGAAAGATAGGATTTCCCGCACCTTGGTGTCCCACCGCGCTACTGGAGAGGCTGTGGACACAGTGTCCGGAGCCCCCAGACCCAGCGCTCTGTAGATACTACAGTGTCTGCTTGCCCAGCAGATTGATGCTGGCCATCATTGTTGCGACTTTTAACTTCTCATGTGGTACTATCTCAACTCGCAGCCGTCTCGTTCTGCCCAATGGCTCCTCGTGCGTAATTTATGTGACCAAAGAAAGCCTTTTCACGTCCCCTGGGCGTTGGATGTTGATTTATCACGGTCTTTCAGTGTTAAAGACATTGGTGTACTGCATAACATCCAAGCCTGTGATTAGGGGAGACTCGCCGCGTACGAGATCAAAAGAGAGTGCTACTGTTTGGCTGCTGATTTCCATGATGGTGAGTTTCCATGAAGCTATGATAGGACGTGCATCAGGTCAATCTTCCACCCAGCCGTGTTCGTCGTTTTCTCGTGGAGTTTCTAATACTAGTTGGATTCCTAGGAGGTCACAAAGGGTTGCAGCGTTGATTATGCCTCCTGTTGAGGACGGGGCTTCTTTGTAAACAATTGGATTGGGGTCAGCTAGGAGCATGGCTGAACCCTTTATTGAAAATACTGGGGGTTTCTGGTGAGGTTAACTTGCTTATCACCCTTATACTCCAACTTTTTCGCTATCCACTGATACTTCATGGAGTGGTTCTGGCATTCGTAAGCACCCTTCCAATTCCCCTGTTTTTGCAAGAGTTACATATGATGTACTTCTTTTTGCCAGTGCCTGCAGGGATGTAAATCTTATGTTTCTTCGCGAGTGTATAATGGCCTTTATCCTTGGGCTCTATGCGTTTCATCATCATTGCTCCCTTTTTTATAGGTGTGACCGTCGGAGGTATCGTTTGCAACGTCTTCGTCAGCGTTCATGTCGCAAAGACCTTCTACCGCTTCATCAACGGTGATGGCGTAGTTCGAACGACTGCTGGCCTTCTGACGTTCAGATGTTCTGCAAACTTCAGAAACAGGCTTCCTTACAGAAGCTCCTAGTCTGCGAGATTTATCTATAAGATCCTGTGCTGCTTTTTCGTGTGTAGTGGGTCCAGAGACTGCTTCTCATGAGAGTATCTTCCCTAGTACTTCTGTTGCCTTTCCGAGCAAGTCGGTGAACGCGCTTACAAGGATGACAATTGTGGCTTCCCTTACGATTTCTGTTCTTCTCGTAGACTTCGAAACCAGCTGGTCACGATATTATTGAACGTAATTGATGCGCGTTTTGCGTTTTCAAGCAGAATTATAGCGAAGTTCTGATTTTCTTGTAGGCCATACGATGGGCTACACATAATCAAATAGCGTTTTGCACGGCCTTGGAATTTCCTTGCGAAGATTTGAGGCTTCTCTGATTTAGTACGGAAGCATTGGTATATATCTTGTGATGCCTTAACTAAGCGATGAATTCCATCAGTTGGTGTATCTTTCGCTTCCAATTGAATAATATCGTCCAAGAGTTTGAACTGTTCCTTTGCGATTGCAGCGGGGGTTTTCTCTTCAGAATCGACTTCAACGTCGAGATTGAGTGGCAGTTGATTACTCTGAATCGCAATGTCGACTATATTCCGCTGGTCGCGTGCGAGGGAAAAATAGAGTTTCAAGGCCAAGGAATTCATAAGGCCCTTCGCCCTATTGTCTCCTCTTCGTGCCTATTGTTTGATGATCCGAGCTCATGTCTTGACATCAATCCTCCAGTGATATTTGTCAGTATCACTGGTGAGTTTCGGTGGGGAAAGGACTGACGAGTGGGTGGTATTTGCGTCTGGGCCCATAACTAACATTTGTTCAGACATGGTGCTCTGATTAAGGGACCGCCAGAGATGCACTCAGGGATTGGGGAAGCTCGTACATAATTTGGTGAGCATTGAAGCTGGGCGTCTGCCTTTTCTTTAATCGTGCTTTTCCTCGCTGGCTTTTATATCCTCGCTGGTTATCGCTCAACTAGCCCTCCTCATGCCTGAGTCCGGCTGTTCCCCTTTCTCTCTCCTCCTTTTTCTTACTGCTGCTTTCGCGCTATTTCTGTCGTCCAATTTCCGTTGTCTGCTCTTCGCCCTTTCGCATCTCTTCTGCCACGCCCTTTTCATCCGCAATTATGATCGCGTTGCTGATGGTCGCTCCCCGATGTCAGACCTCCTTCCATCGAGCTCATCCGATGCCCTTTCGACCTATGCACGTACTGTGCCCCCTGCCCCCTGCCCCCCTCCCTCCCTCCCCGACCATCGCGATGCCCATTCGCTATCCCTGGCGGTGCTGACTGAGGGTGTCGGTCAACGGGCACAGGGAAGGTTGCCATGGGTCGTAACGTTGAAGGTGCAGTGAGTGCCGAGATCTGCTTACAGCTCGAATGTAAATTCACAACAGTACAGTACAATACGTATGTGACATAGTCTATGTCGCTTTATCTGTACAGCAGTAGTTTGAGAGGTGATGCAATTCGGCCCAGTATCCGCGATAATAATGTAATGTGTCGGCCTTACAGGACCGCCGGCCGCTATTTCACAAGCAAGGCCGGCGCTTCTGGGGGCGGTCCAGTTAGTCAACCGCTTCTCTGTTCGAGAAGCGATTTCCCCGTGCATTTAGTTCGGCGGTTAGACACATTTGTTCGGCGTGGCCTCGCCCCCGAAATGTCAAACATCGAAGACACCGTCGCCCCCGAGCTCGACCAGCAAACCCAAGCCCTCATTTTGTCGCTGATCAACTCGAGACTCGAGGCTGCCCTTGTCGAACGAGCCGCACCTGCAAACACGGCAGACGAGCAAACTTTGGCCGAAAGAGAAGACGCCGGCGACGGCGACGGACACGCGCAAGCTGGAGCCGACACGCCGGTCCAGACGGTTGGCCGAGAAGAAGGAGAAGAGGGCGACAACGGAAACGGAGACGAAGAGGACGATCGAGTCCCCGAAGAAGACGAAGACGAGGTCAACTCCGACAGTTCCGAAGACAGCACCACAGGTGCTCAGGCGTTTACTCGGAAGTGGTACGAGGCCCACCGCGGCAAGTACGTCGCCCCAAGGTTCGAGGTGCCACCGCGTTTCCGCAGCCAATACCCGATTGGTTTCAAACCCGAATCTGTCGAACACTTCCGATTGTTTGGGAGCGGTAACGCCAGCAAAGGACGCGAGTCCGAGGCATCCTCCG
>JAUBNZ010000679.1:0-15271 GCA_032355485.1 Bonnemaisonia californica
GTCATCCATGCAGGCGGGAGCGGGCGCGAGTGCGCGGTCATCGCTATAAAAGGGGCACTTGCTCGTCTGAGCTCTTGGGCCTGGACCAGGACTCACAAAAATTCCTACACGTACGATACCAAAATCATGGATTCTCGAATGGAGGAGTATGCCGGTAATTACCGAACCGGACGTCGCTGACCTTAACGGGATAACGAACCGTCCTCGGATTGTTGGTGTGGCCTAGAGGCATCTAAAGAGTTCGAAAAACCGAGCAACTCGACCCACGACCGTGTGGAAGATTCCAGCCCAGAATCAACGGTTTGTTTTAGGGGTAGCATCCACACCAGGGTGGCCGTACGATATCTAAATCGTCACTTTCCGAACGAAGCTACCGTTTGATACGCGGGGAACCGGAGGGCCCTGCCTCACACTGATCAGGGATTCGTACGAGGGATGAAAAGATGCTTCTAACGTGTCGAAGAGTTCGGAAATTCAAGTAACTTGACTTTCGACCGAATGTGCGCTTCCGCACGGATTTTGCCGATCAACGACATACCACGGTCACCAACCGAGGATCGGAATGGACCTCTGTGGGGCTCGATGAAACCCCTACCCTTCATCAGGATAACCGTAACCGTCGCTCGAGCACCTTGTTCGAAACCCAGCACGTCAATGCGAATCCGGAAGTCCATACAGATCTCGTGGGAGCGATTCGTTACCAACCTTTCGCGCCAATTCACCCAAAATTTTCAGGGCTTCCGAGTCCCAATGACGGAAGGATCACCCAAACGGTACATTGCGACGTGTAAAACTTGCCTCCATGCTCGGAGAAGCGGCCCACTTGGCTGACGAACCTTGCAGTCGGTTCGGGCGACTCTCGGCCTTGAGGAGGGGGCAGTGATACGTAGGCACCTACAGCGCGTATCCGCACGGAGCACACGCTGGAAGGTAATTGGCTGTGTCCAAACCACAACTCGAGGGAGATTGGGCGTATCTAATCTGGCCCGTTATGGAGGTTCATAAGGTGGACACGGGAATATTCCAAAACTTACGGAAAAAGACCGGGAAGCTCACAGATGGTTTATTTTCAAGCTATCATACGTCGAAAACAACCGGACGCAACGAACAATGAACGAGGATGAATACGGAGGCGGGCCTAGGGCGGGCCCTAAATAAAGGAGGGAGGTCTGTGATACAATCTCGGACGTTAATTCCGTGAACCGGTCCGCTAAGGAAGGCAGGCAGGTAAACTGTAAACGTGGCAACAGTGGCGCACCGGGCTGTGCCCACGAGTGAGCTCTGTACAGCGAGGTAAGCTGCGAGCCCTCCATGGCGTACTGTACTGTCAGCTCGGACACCCTTTCCCGGGTTGGCTCTGGCGGGTACTCCGAAAGACAGTAGCGCGGTTTAGAAAGTAACTAGAAGATAATGAATTAGAGTAATTAGCTTACAGTAGTGAGGTGCAGAATCCGCGAGTATACTTAACCAAGTTGTTCGCGGCTGACCTAAAAGATAAAAAGGTAAGCACCCTTCGGCACTAAAACTATTCTACAAGCTACCGGCTCCCGCTACGGAATTCCATCACCGCCATTCCCAGCTCGCGCGCCCATTGAAATAGCCTCATCCCCGTGGTACCCCCTTTCCCTTGGAGTGTCCTTCCCCCTCTCGCGGTTACTAACTTTCTATATTCCGAACGGACTTTTTGTACGACCTTCTTGACAAAATTACCTAGACTCCCTCCGAGTAATTGTGTATTACAGGCCCCGTGTGGACAGAACACCCCTCGAAATATGGGAAGAGCCGACCTCTTTCCCCATCCTATAGATTCCGCCATAGTTGGCACTAGAGCACCCTTCCGACAGATATCTCTCTATCGCCTCCCTCACAAGGTTTGTCACCGCTCTTCTATATTGCACCCTAACGGCACCATCAGCGCCGGTTTCGACCTGGACCCGATAGGATCATCATACACCCCCTCGGGCCGGAATACACCATCTAAATCCAGATCTGCGGATGGATCAGGATTTCTACCTCACTGTGCACTAATTCATCTGACTGTAATTCGAACAATCGGTCCAAATTATCTGACAGTCATATAACGACAGCCTGTGGCCAACGGCCAATCGCGCACACCCTTTTTACCGCACTCGCTCGGCTTCCGACACTTCGTCAACACGGCGCTGTGCTATCTTGTTCTCCAAACAACTGTAATTTTTCCTGGGCCTGATTTTCTGCGAGATTACTTTACAAATGTGTATATTATTCCAGCCAACCACAACCTGCCATTGCATATTTGTTTCCCGTGTGGCCATCTTTTAAACATGGCCCTCAGTTCATTTTTAGATCACTGTAGTACATCTTTCTTTGCATATGCTGCGTTGTAAATAACCATGCTACAGGAATTCATACCTGAGGCTATTTTAAGAGCACGGATAGGCAGTAATTTATGGAATTTATTTTTAAAGCTGCGAATACTTTTCTTGGAATATTAAAGAGGGATTCGGATGGGAACCGGACCGGGGAATCCAGCTCATGCGTCATATCACGGTCGCTACGAGTCATGCAGTTCAGAAGGGTACAAGGGGCAATGTATAAAAATAGAGCATGTAGGCTGTTCAGGAGAAATTGCTGTACTACAGTAGCGCTCGGGATGGAAGAAAAAGGATAAAAAAATGCATGCAATGGCCAAAACGGCAGCATGCATGCAGGCATGAACAACAAGAGAGATCAAAATGTACACGCACTGTAGGCCAGGAGCGCCTTCAGCGGCAACCTATGAGGGGGCGCTCTGTGTTCATCGCTTGTCCTTTCGTTGAAAACACTCGTGCCAGGCGGGCTGTCACCCAGTCGCAAGTCGCAGGTCGCAGGTCGCAGCCGACCCAGCCCACATCACCCGCCACTTCCTCCGTATTTTCGCTCCCCTTCCTCATCCACCCGCCTCTCCGCTCCCCTTCCGCCCCCCGCTCCGCCCTTCCATTCCCTTAACCTCCCATCCCGCTGCCGGTCGCGGCGCCAGGAACGCCGCGGCCACCCACCATGATTCCCTGGGCCGCGCTTACCAATCCCTACTGGCTCTCCGCCCTGGCAACTGGTGCCATTGCCTTTGCTGTCTCCTACTGCCTCTCCCATGACACTAATCTCCTCAACCAAAGGCGCGATGCTAAGAGGCGCCTTACCTCCCACCACGTCGCCCGTGTCGGCCCCTCTTCTTTTCTCTTCCGCTCCGGTACCTCCGCCCCGCATGTCCTGCTTGACACCGATTCTGGAACCATTGTAGCCCTGCATGCGAAGCACTCCGACCGCCAACCTCAACCTTCAGAACAGCCCCACCAACCGCAGAAACCTAACCCACAAAAGCAACACGAACAACTCCAGCCAGACCAGCAACCGGACACATTGCAAAAAGAGCACCCCAATGCTCCCGAGCTCAAGCCTGCCGCACGCGCCCTCTCCATTTCAATACCCCTACCGCGTTCCTCCCCCTCCTTCTCAAGGGACGACTACGACGAGAAACTCCTTGCCTCCGTTCGCGACATACGCATCCTGGACTGCGGCCTGCACTTTGAGAAGGGTCGCGCCCTCAATATAGCCGTGTCACCCTCGGAGGAAGAGTCTACCATTTATTTTCAATCCCGCGCCGCCACCGAAGCCTTTGTTGACGCAGTTTATCATGCGAAGGGTAACATATCTCGCCCGTCCAATCTCTCCATATTTCTTACTACCTTCAACGTGGGAAACTCTCAACCTTCAGACGATCTCTCCCCCTGGCTCGGAAATGCGAATGGTGCTGACATTATTGCTATAGGCGCTCAGGAGTGCTCCTACACTGCCAATACATCCGCTTCAGGCCCCATCTTGCGCGAGCGCGCTTCGTCTAACTCCACGCAGAGCGATGACCAGTCTGGAAAAGACGGCCTTATCGATGCTCTCAATGAGTCCTCCGTATTGCTAGAGTCGGAGAGTAGCTCATCTAGCACCCTTGTCCGTTCCTCTTCCTCGAGCCTTACCCGCCAATCGCAGACAGCCGCATCTACCTCCGGGAAGGAGCATTGGCAATCTCTTATTGCGTCACATTTCTCCGACGACGAATACGCTTGCATCACCAAGCAGTCTGCGTGGGATCGTTGTCTCACCATTTTTGTGAAGAGAAACCTACTTCACGCTGTGTCTCGCGTGCGCCATGATACTGCGAACGTCGGGCTGGGCGGCGTAGCAGGTAACAAAGGAGCAATCGGAACACGGTTCTCCGTGTTTGACACCGACTTTGTAATTATCAATTCGCATCTCGCTGCACATCACAAAGAGGTCAATCGACGAAATGAAGACTTCGCCTCCATTACAAACGGTCTGCATGGTCTGCGCGATAGGAGCGACGTGGACATTCTCGCCAGTAATGTCCATCATTTGTTTTGGATGGGAGATTTGAACTACCGCATAAACCTTGAGCGCGATGAGGTCCTCGAACTTGTCAAGCAAGAAAGCTGGAACTCGTTGCAGGAAGCAGACCAATTACGACAGGAAATGGCCGCGGGGCGTGCATTCCAAGGCTTTAAAGAAGGGGAGACGAATTTCCCTCCAACATACCGTTATGAATATGGCTCGCGGAAGTACTCGGCTATAAAACTTCGCATACCGTCCTATTGTGATAGAATACTCTACCGATCGTTACCCGGTTGCAAGCTGGAGCTCAAGGAGTATAAACCCGCAGACGAAATATTAACTTCGGATCACTCACCCGTCTATGCTCTACTCACAGCCTCATTGGTGCACACAACTGGAATGCGCGATTTGGGCAAATTGGCGGACTTGGACGGACCTGACTGTAAAGATCAAGGAATAATGTCATCAGCAATCTCACCAAGAGCACTGGCTGTGCGTTCGTTATTGCCAAATAGTCTTCCGGGCTTTTGTGGAAGTCGCGGTGCACAGATCATATTCAAAAGCCTAGCAGCGAAGGACATCCCGGAAATGCATCGAGGAGGCCGCCGGGTTGCTGTAGCCAAAGCGTTAAATATCCATGGTCATCTGGCTCTGAAAAAGCATGAGGACCTGGGTCCTGGTCAGCACGCTGACCCATACTGCATTTTTCATGGAGATACTATAGCAGAACTGGATGAAGGGATTTACAGAACTCGTACGGTTGTCGCGTCACAAAATCCGGTTTGGGAAGCGGGCTCTATCCCGAGTATTGATCTAATTACTTCGGATGTGAACGTTTTGAGACGAAGATATGTAATCATCACTGTGAAGGACGAGGATACTCCGAGACGCGATGACACAATTGGGTCTATAACATTATGGCTGGGAGCCGGCGAAATATCGGAAAATGGGGCTGTCGAATCACCTGTGGAGTTTTCATTGCCAATCATGCAGGGTGGACGGCAACAGGGGGAGCTAAGCGGATCATACATTGTCAAGCAGAGCTGACAACTGCTATCGATTTATTCTTGCTGGGAAGGTGAGAAAAACCGTTTTTCGTACTCCGTGGACGTATAATTAATTACTTATCGCGCTAGTGCAGCGATCAGGGTGTACTTACCAACAAGAAACAGTTGTTTCGATTTCTTTTGGACGGGTTGTTTTAGAGCATTGCAACCAGTGTCGAGAAGATGTCAAAACGCCTGGCGCCTAATAAATCGACGGATTCTTCCTGGAATACTACTCTCGGATATTCGCAAGTTTGCACGCTAGCATTATAGAGCCGAAACAGAGTAACGCTTCTGCAGCTTCGTTTGAGATTGATTTGCTACCACCTTTGTGAAAAACAGTCGGTTGTAGGGATGTTTCTTATATTTTCAGTGTATTATTGAGAAGGCGCGGTCGCACGTTGAACAACCGACTGGAACTTTTGCTGCTCTGATAGTAAGGCCACTCGTCGCTCTTGTTGTTTCTTCTCGATCTGTTCAACATTTTTCTTGGCATTATCAAGCTCCTTAGAAATGAAATTGATTCGGGTCGTGACAGTGGCTCTCGCCTCATCAGCTTCTTGAGGTATCAACACAGGCCCGACCAGTTTGAAAACCTTTGAGCCTGTTTCCAGCTGATCTAATTCCTAAAACAAACATGACGAGGGATGAACGACAGAAAAACACCGTCAGTTAACAAATCTTTCCCTATACTCTATACCAACTTTGGCAAAGGTTTGAACGCAAAACGGAGAACTGTAATGCTTACTTCCTTGACAAGCTTATTCTCCGTGAGCTGGCTCTGCAATCCATTGATGCCATTGGCAGCGACACCAATATCTATAATCGCGAGGTTTCAAGAAAGCGTAAATATAAGAGGCCTTTCTTAGGAAGGATAAGTCAGCAGCTGCAATGATACGTTTCCATAAGATACAGAGTGACAGGCAAGGAGTCAGCGTCAAAATAACATACCCTTCTGCAATTTCTGCACTTCCTCCGCCATCTTTTCGATCTTCTGCTTCATGCGGGATAAGACCTCCATTCCAGACATGATTCTTTAAGGAGCCGGAGGAAAAGCTGGTTCTCAAGGATAATCGGAGTATAGTGGAGTGAGGAGCAAATGAAGTTGGGACGCAAGAGGGAGGGCGCTTGAGATTGGTTGCTAGTGTGACAAGGCCCTTGCGGTGGTCGACAGAAGGGTTTGGTTGATTTCTATTGCGGCGTTGATCCTTGGAAGTTGAGTGCTGGCAACGTGTAGTTTCTCATATGAGTGAGTCTATAATAGCGACTGAGCCTGTAATAGCCCGTACCCCACTGTACTGGAGTGGAACAAAACCCTATTAAGAGCTCTTTTGAAGTGGATACAGTAATAACCCTCTAGCCGTCTAGAAAAATTCCAACGAAGGTTGAAAATAATGTTCAAAAAACAAAAGGACTCCACAATACGTACTGTAGACAGTAACGTTTTGACCTTTTTAAAATTAAGCATGTCTTGAAAAGAACAAGGCAAGTCGTGAATGGCATCAGACCTTGCCAGCTGAGAGCATTGGAAGGTCTCCAGATCTACTCCCACCGAGGAAAGCCGTTTGCAAATTGCACGAGATAAGGAACAGAGTGCCAAATTGGGACTACTTCTGTACCAACTGCTAATGCGCTTTTACAGAATCACTGTCAGATCACAAATCGCATTATATTCAGTAGAGATCTGCTATCTGGCAATGTTTTCGGAGGAGCGCATTGAGCTGCTGGTCACCGCTCCAGATCCCGAAAGGGTGGCACGCAACTGGATTTCAGATAGATATGGTGTTGCCCTACACGTATCCATTAAGCGAGAAAAGAACAGGAGCTTTTAATTAAGCATATACTCGCAGAGATTTGGGGAGAGCACTGGATTCCTAAAACAATTCAAACCTCCCAGGTAAGGTTTCCTAGATTCGAGCAAAGGCATTAAAAGGAAGACGAAGGACCCTACACTCATCGTTACAGTCCTGAAGTGCGGTTTTATCCGTGATAAGTGTAAAGTTACAACCACTAGATGTGAGCTACAAATTAAGTTGAGGCGACTTAGCGAGAGCGATACTGTCTCCTTATAAACGTCCATGGAAACAGTCATGTCCCATGCTCAGGATCTTGTTCAAATACTACAGTTTGAATTAGCACTTGTCCACGTGTCTTGGAGTCAAAATCAAGAATTCAAATAGACTCGAAATGTGGATCAGCGTGCGTCATAGAGATACCTCTATGCACATGTACTCTACCGTACCCTGCACCGCGTTTCCGCACATTTCTCGTTGGAAATTTCCAATGTATCTACAGTGGAGTACAGCTCTCGCGCCGTTTTCCAATCGGCTTCGCCTGCAAAGTCCTTCAAGTTTTTCAAACGCACCACTGCTTTTGCACCGACATCAATTCTTGCCAGCCGGCGTCTTGCCAGCCGTCGTCGAGCAACAAAAAATCTCAGCCCGCAGCTCCCCTCTCTGCTCCTCGGCTTATCTTTAACCGAATTCACTGCGATTCTGTAAATAGGCTGTTGCTGTTCTGTTCTGTTTGTCGCAACTTGGATTTCACGTATACAACACTATCCTATCCGCTTCAAGCTCAATTCCAACATGAGTGGAATTGCTCGCGGTAGGCTCTTGGAGGAAAGGAAGCAGTGGCGCCTTGACCATCCCGTTGGATTCTACGCTCGGCCAGAGAAGAAAGATGGCCAAACCAACTTAATGAAATGGGAATGCGGTATTCCTGGAAAAGAGAACGTATGTCTTGAATTCCTGTCCATACCTCAAGCACAAGTCCTTTCGACGTACACCATTTTCGCATTCTGACAATTGTCCTACGCAACTCCTACGCAACTGTTCCTGTCTTTTCTTTTATGTTTCTGTAGACACTGTGGAGCGGTGGGCTGTACAAGCTTGTGTTGGAATTCACAGAAGACTATCCAAGCAGACCTCCAAAATGTACGTCGTCTATGTATAATTGATCTGTTCCTTTACTCGTGATTGACCCCTCGTTGTTCCGTGCAATCGCTGACCTCCTGAACATGACTTCTTCTGCAGGCCGTTTTGATCCTCCTTTGTTCCATCCCAACGTTTACCCGTCGGGTACTGTCTGCCTGAGTATTATTGATGCCGACAAGGCGTGGAGGCCCTCTATCACTGTCAAGCAGGTTCGTCACACACCTTCATTTGCCCTGGTCAAACATGATGACTCCCCACATCAAGCCCGCAGCTAACCACTTGCGATCTACCCCGTCGATTTTTTATGTTGGAATGTACTCATACCTTATGTTCGAAGATCCTTCTCGGTATTCGAGATTTGCTGGACACCCCCAATGCAAGCGATCCCGCCAACGGAGAGGCCTATGACTTGTTTATGAAGTCGAAAGCTGCGTACAATACACGCGTCAAACAGCTAGCGTTGCAATATACCCCGTCTTGAAAAGCTCGCGTTTTTGTATTTCCTACAACCGTTGCGACCTTGTGGATTGCGAATCATTGCAACCCTTCTACCACTTTGGGTTGGATGCAGTGTCGATCACCGCCACTTTAAAACATAAATAACATGCGTCATGAGGGTACTGCGTAGTGAAGCTTCCTCGACATGCCCGCTTTAACAGAATTGTCCGACCAAATTATAAGTGCTCAACTTTTCGATAGGCATTGATACCGTCCAATAAGTCTCCGTTGAAAAACGTTCAATAGCGCCGATGAGGCGGTTGCTAGAAGGTAGTCCATTCGCTGTCCGTGAAATATCAACTGGGTTACGATGGACTTCTCAGACTCACTTCGTGCCTCTATTCTCTAGAGGCATATGTATTGAGAGCAACGGTGGTGCACATATGAAGGACTGAATGTTTCGTACGTGGATTTAATTTAACTCGTCTTAGAAGCAACTTTGAGCCAGAAGGCCCAATATTTTTGTTGTGTGGGACATTCGGGTGAGACAACTTCGGAGTTCCTACATAAAGTAGGTAGAATGCCGGAAGCTCTTGATACGGAACACTATTAAAAGGGGCTTACCCTTTGTTTGAGGACTTTGTTTTGGATTGTTTCACCCATCTGTATGTTTGGATATGAAATAACATGGAAAGGCGAATGCTTAAGACCCCGGAATGGATTTTTTTTCTTATAAGAAGCCGAATAAATTCTTTTGGATGAACTAAAACGTACCGTTGCATCGGTACACATGGCATTTGCAATCTATTCTTGTAATGGTTGATCGTTTCTCGTAAAGCAGTCTCCATCGAGGAGAAAACAATAATTGGGAACGCACTTTACCCTAAATAGTTACAATCCCAAAAGCTGCAAAGGTGGGCCTCTACTTCAAAACGGAAGTACGACTTTCAACTTTTCCATCACTACCCTTTACCCTGAAGGGTAGTAGAAGGAACGGGACATTGCCCTGAGTGGTGATAAAAAATCTATGCAATGGCTGGCATAACATACACCGGTCATGTCAAATTTTGATGTATTTTATTATTATTTTTAATGTAGCAGTGACGGCGGTGGCGTAAAAACTTACCGCCTCCTTTCTGACACAAAATGGATAATCGGCGGCCGACCGAACCTAAGCACTTCCCGCGACCCACAGACCACCGTTAATCCCGAGCATCCGCAAGCCAGCTTGCGTATTCTGATTGCGCATTGTTGCCGAGGAGCAGAGCAATCTCAGTAGGGCTGGAGCCTCTTGCATATATTTCACGATGAAAACGGAAGACTTGGAGTGTGGGTTTCCAAAGGTGAGTGCCCCATCGGAAGTGAACGCTTTTCAGATTCTCCCTCGAAATCGGAAAGGACCAAATGTAGCGAATCAAATCGATCAGAACCCGAAACGTCGTGGAAGTCATCGCAGTGAACGCGGAGGTCATCGCAGTGAACGCGGAGCTAAACGCCAGGAACGTTTTGAGGAGGTGCCTACAGATGATTCAGGCATTCCTTTACCTGAGCGAAAAGAAAAGAGAAAGCCCAGGCCGGGCTCTTATGAAGCGATGGGCTTGAGCTCTGAGATATGTATCGCAATGTCAGGCGCAGGGTACGGGTTTCCGACTCCAATTCAGCGAAAAGTAATTCCCGCCATGTTATCCGGTAATGACGTTGTTGCCATGGCACGCACAGGTTCTGGGAAAACAGCTGCTTTCCTAGCACCACTTCTGCATCGGTTGGCTGAAAATCCTTTGAGAATGTCTACAGCATCCAGGCGAAATGGCCCTCGTGCCCTTGTCGTTGCTCCCACCAGGGAGCTTGTTCTACAGACTCTGAAGTTCTCTCGCCTTTATTCCAAGTTCATGCAGCCGCCCATCCGAAGCGCCGTTGTTGTCGGAGGGACGCCGCTTGAAAGTCAGTTTGAGGCACTTGCGGTGTGCCCGGACATAATCTTTGCAACCCCGGGTCGCCTTCTACAACTTCTCTCAGAAATGGGTGCGAAAGGTGGCCTAACTCTCTCAACCGCCGAAACTGTTATCTTTGATGAAGCAGACCGTCTTTTTGAAGGAACTCTGGCTGTTGAGACCGCCGCGCTTCTTGCCAATCTACGCAATCTCCACACTGAATCAATGGAGAATCGTCAAACAATTCTCGTCTCGGCAACAATGCCGCATGCTCTTGCAGAATTTTCACGAAGTGGCCTTCGGAAAAGCATATCGGTTATTCGTCTCGATGCCGACAAGGGTCTGTCCCCGACTCTTGCCGTATCCTTCCTTACAACACGTGGCGATAAAGAAAAGGATGCGTGTTTGCAGGCTATCGCCCTGCGTGTTTTGAAAGAAAACAAGACACTAGTCGTCTTCGCAGGCACTCATCGCCGGGTGGAATATCTAACCATGCTTCTCCACAAGTGCGTAACAACTGATACCGCATGTGTTCATGGTAATATGGATCAGCTCGCTCGGGTAGAGGCGGTTGGCAAGTTCAGGAAGAAGGTCTGCAAGATTCTCGTTGTCACAGATGTTGCAGCTCGAGGAATTGATCTGCCTGAGTTGGATGCTGTCATCAACTATGACATGCCTCCCACTCCTAAACTTTTCATCCATCGCGTTGGCCGTGTTGGTCGCGCTGGGAGATTCGGTTTGGCATTCAATCTTGTCACAGCTGAAGAGCTATCCTACATGCTTGATATTTTCCTATTTGTAGGACGTGGAGTCTCTTTTGCGGAGGAGAATGAAGAGTTGAGCAGTAACCCATTTCGGTCTCATGCGTTTGCAATCGAGTCGTCATTTATCATTGGATGCCTCCCAAAAAACATCGTTGATGAAGAAGTTGAGGTGACACTCCGTGCCATAGAAGATGTCGATATGGATAAAGCCTACCAATCTGCGAAGAATGCACACGGGCTTTACACGAAAACTAGAGGAGTTGCAAGTGGGGAAAGCGTGCGAAGGGGTAAGGCATTATTCACCACACCTGAGGGGGGTCGACGTGCAATCAATGTACATCCGTGGTTCGTCGACTTGGAATCATCTGTGGAACGACGTGCTGCCAAGGAAGCACATCGTCTTTCTACATGGCGTCCAAAAGAATGTACAGTCCAGGCTCCGAGCGGCCTGATTGCAAAAAAGCGGCGCCATGTAGAAACGCGAAAGAAAACGAAACTGAAAGAATCAGTTGATTTGGAGCCTGCCGTTGCTTCGGGTTCTTCTGTCGTTACATCCAGCTTTTTGAAATCTGTAGAAGAACTTTCAGGAAATATTGTGGAAGATGGCGGACACGGAAAACTCTCAGCCCGGCAGATAGCCATGGAAGAAGAACGAAAACAGTTCTTTTTGTCCGCCCGTCAAGATACGGCAAAGAAGCAAGAAAAGGCCGCATTGAAAGTCAGGAGTGGTGGGTCTATGGGTGACGGTCTTGGGGCTTTTAAAGAAATACAAGACGCCGCTATGGACCTAACCGCCGACGTTAATGCAGATTTACTGCGTTCTAAGCATACAGGCTCCTCATCGGCCAAGTACTGGGACAGGGTCTCTAAGAAGTATGTTAGGGGAGGGGTTACATCATCCACATCAAAGAAAAATCTCCACGTGGCAACAAGAGAAGCAAAAGCAGTTGCTCGAGCTGGGCAGTCGTATGGTACCGGTGATGGTGTGATATTTAAAAAATGGTTGTCCAAGAACCGGAAAGCTGTTGAGCAGCTTGCGGAGCGGGTGGACGATGGCGATGCACCAAATCTAGCCCACCTTGGTCTGAGTGCAGGCCTTGGGAGTAACGATTTCAGAAAGGGGTCCTTTGGGAGGAAATCACGCGTTGCTGCAGCTATTCGAAATCGGGAGGCAAGTCACAATGAAGCGCCTAATAAGACCGGAGCAAGGTCAGAATTAAAGGCCGTGGAAGAGATTAAGAAGACTCGCCGGTTAAAGGCCAAAGCGGAGGCACGTGCTGCGAAATCAGGAAAGAAGGGTGGTGGCAAGAGGTCAGCACACAATATCCAGAAGCATAGTCAGCATGGAACATCGAAATCTCGAGTGATTGTGAGAAGGAAATGAAGATTAGTAATGGCTCTTGCAATGCGCTACATATTGGTTCTTAAAGCTTTTTTGGATAGGTCCGCTATCATTGACAAGAGAATCTGAGTATATACAGTATATGTCGAATCAGGCCATGATCCGACAGATATAAGCCTTCGCCCCTAAAACTGGTTGTTTGCCAACCATTTACTCCCAATGTCATTACGAAGTTACAAGGCTAAGCTTCCTGGTCCAGTCTCACCAAATCAGTAATCTGTTTGATCCTCCCCGAGGTATTCAACCATTCTCGAAATCTATCCTGCACTAATGATTGTACGAGACCTCGTTTCCCTGCCATGGAATAGCCATTTTGAGTTTCTTCTATTCCAAGCTTGTTCGGCGCAGAACCTGTTCCATCGCTCATCGGAACATCGGCTGTGCAGGACGGGCTCTGCTCTTCCTGAATAGTGTTCGAACCGGTACTCTTTTCAAGGGCGCGGATGTTTCTTCGAATAGTGCTAATTTCCAGAGATTTCTTCAATAATTGATCCGCATAAGCTTGCGGTAATGGAAGAGGAATTGAAAATAACGCCTTGGAGATAGCATCTCGCTCTGCCTCCTCAATATTGTCTGTGTGCTGTATGTCATTCTCGTCAATGCTTCCAGAGCTTGACGATCCATTTTGTCTTACTGGTACAGCAAATGGTAGGAATTGCTCAGGCTCCATAGTTGTCGCAACCGCCGGAGTCAAGTCAGGGTCAGATCTATCCAGAGGTGATATGGATCGATGAGCTGGTCGATAGAACTTATCCCATACATTGCACGACGAGTCTACACCTACTGCATCCAAATACCTTTCCGCTTCCTCTTTCGAGAAAGCAGCATTGTAAGGAGCGAAGACAAGACCGCGATTCTCCCCAACAATCTGCGGATATCTATTTGTGCAGAGATATAGATGTGTGTCAAAGCAATTCGTAACACGACATACGCGTGCTATGACATGTACTCGAACATTGGCACAATTAATCAAAGACACCGACACACATGAGCCCACGAACAGCGTACAATCTCGACATGCAATCAGAGACACCCTTCCCAGAGAGTTCATCAAATAAAAATGTGACTCTGAGCAGTTCGATATCCGAATCTCCGTCCCATGTGGATACTCTGTTTCTCCGGTGTGAATGCTCGGTAGCGATGATCTTAGAATAGTCTTTTTGTCTAGATCTCGAATCTCTGCAACATCAGTTGAACCTTCTATTTCTCCCGATAGGGCAACACGCGTCAATGATGCCGTAAGAATTTCCACCAATTCCCCGAGAGGAACTGTGTTGTTATTGGACCAATCCCTCCACTGCGGTACCACCGACGAAACAGGGCGATAAGTGTTTGAGGGACCACATATTGTGGTCAACAGGAAAGAAAGGTGTTCAAACATTTGACGAGTAATCGCAAGATTCCTTGTAGAGAACTTGGGGTTATCGTCGGCCATCAATATTTCTGAATTAGATCCAGTGGAGTTGGCACGTCTAACCTTCCCATCCGAATTGCTTCGGATTAAAGTGCCGCTCTCAGCTGGCGTGCTACCACCCGCCATTAGAATACCACTTTCATTGTGAGAAATATCATTATGTAGCATGTCCGAGCCTGGCCCCAAACCATACGCACCGGCAACAGTCAATATCAAGCCTTTCAGATTCGATACGACAAGGTTTGTTTCCCGCTGGAACGCATGTTGCACAGAGGCAATGATGGCCGATTGTGAGTTTACCATGGCCGCAAGATGAGTGGGTGTCTTTTTGCGAACAAGTCCATCCATACCAGGACTTGGAGGAGCTGGCATTTGTGCTGGGGCGGCAGCGTTGCTGATACCCTGTACGCCGACCATTGCAGAAGACTGTGCATTGGCATTTGCACTAGTCGGTGATGCAGTTGCAAATCTGGACGTCGGCGATCCCAGTGAAGTTTGCTGCATGGTAAGCTGCAAACGAGGTGAGGCCGGACTTACGGACTGCGATAGGACAGGAGTAGGGGTAGGAGAGCTGGCAGCCATTAGAACATGTGGGTTTTGATGACGTACAGCGCCGGGGCTGCCCGGGAATGCATTCGGAGATGCAGCGGCGGCAGGTGAAAGAGCGACTGAAGGGTTCTCAGGAACAGGCCAAACGGTGTCGGCGGATTCGCGAAAACGACTGGAGATGGTGGCGGTGGCATGCAGCTTTATGAAAGCCAGTAATTCTGGAACAGGAATAAGCAGTTGTCTGTAATTGAGCTGTCGGCCGGGGGCAAGCTTATCGGGATTATTGCAGCGAACGAAAGCATCGGGGGCATTGGTTTCGAGTGCCTCAATAATAACGCCGGCGTCCTCGGAAGAATCAAGGCGAGCGTGTAAACCGGCGGCAGCGACCCAAGCATCGTATGTTACAGCAGGCGGAATTGAGGGATCGGG
>JAUBNZ010000680.1:0-15261 GCA_032355485.1 Bonnemaisonia californica
TACCTCGTCAGCTCCGGTTATCGTCAAGGAAACACAACTCAGTGAAATTCTTGGTCAAGGTCTCACCGGCAGGTACACACATCTTCTCGGTTTCTATCGCTTTCGTTTACTAGCTTCTACGGTAATTGATAAATTTGCCATAGTCATTTTATTACCTCCACTTCCCGGGCAATGCCGGAATACACTTTTTCGTATTCAAAGGCTGCTTCGAACGACTTTGAATCCTACCTAACTGTAGTACTTCGACTAATAACTACATGCGCTGCGCCGCCAGGCGGCGCCCGCCTACGAAATCTATTGCTGAAAGCACCTAGGCGGGATACACGGGCAACGGATAGTACCGCGCCCAGGGTCACGATCGGCACTAGCCGTTCATGATCCGACATCACTTCCCCACTCTTCCCCCTCCATCCGGATTCCAAATGTCGAGGCTGAGAAGGGGATGGGCCATGCGGATCAAACCCATGTCCCGTATCAGCCTAGTGCTACGTGTGTCGTGCCTGAACACACCCCCGCCTATACTCAAGTGAGTGCATCACGGCGCCCGGAGGTCCACTCCCCGCCTACGAGGCACCTGGACCGCCGGACCCCGTGATAGGCCCACTAGGGGCTAACAGGACCTTGGCAATTGGGTGCTGCACCGTACGACACGTGGCCTCCCACTCCTAAGGACCTTGGTCCGGACCCAGGCCCCAGCCCGCTTACGGTATAGACCAGCGTGGCACTGTAAGCCTGGGTCGCTTGCTAGATAGTCACAGTATATTAAGCGACGGACGCAGGCTCAACCCGAAGTGACCCCATCCGTTTACGTGATCTAATCTATCCCTTTGGCTCATGCCATGGGGAGTTAGCCTAAGCTCTAGTTGATTAACCGGTAGGGACGACTCCGCTTACCCTATATAGAGGGTAGCGGAGATCGCAAAGGCCACTACAACTAAAAGCTAGCTTGCCTTGACCATGCAACTCACGGCCTGTTCACCCCCTTTCTCTGCCCGTTCGCACACTCATGAATTAGACTCTGTCTGTCGTGGCCCCTCTAGTAGGGTTGGGTAGTCTCTCTCTATCCCCTTTCCTTCGTCCCCCTGATGACCTCCACTTGTCCTGTCCGCTACTCCTGTCCCCCTGTCCCGACCTTTATTCCCGGCCTTTTGTCCCGAGGTCCCGTCTTATCACTATAAGTGACTAGTTGCTATGAGCGGTTAGCCATACTCTCGCGTGTACTAAGTACTTCGCGTGCATCGCTATTGTCCTGTCCCATTGTACTGTTCTACTTCCTTCTTTTATTGGATCTATCCGACTAGCTAGGTGAGATACTCCCTACGCTAGTGCATTCTATACTCGCTAGTCGAGATCGACGTAGGAATCCTACGGCACAGCTACCGCTGCATCTCGGACGTGTGATCCAAACCTCCGCGGGCCTTACACCCTCGCAAGGGCTCCCGTATCGTTGACGGCAATTGCCGGGCAACGAGTCCTATGGCCGCAAGGCTTTTCTCCCGAGCTGCACCTAGGAACCCAGAAGTTGCAGTACTACATCGGTCTCCCGACCTGGAACTAGGATAAGGAGCCGAGCGCTTTTGGAAACCCAAAAGCGCTTTTGCAGAACAAAGAGGTTCATAGACGAAGAGGATGCCTCATTCGTCTTCAACCGGCTCGAAAAGCCAAAGGACGTCGGTACGCCGACTCCCTGAAAAGCACCAAACGCGTTCGGCCAGTTTGGCGACCAAGAAGCGGTCGACCGCCAGACAATGCCTGGGGATCGACCCGGAGAGGATAGAAATGCCCTCACTTCCGGAACTAGTAGGTCTAGTGCCCAAACCGGTTGGGCTCCTACAACCCCAAGTGTCTACAGCGGCCCTGTCGTCGCATGACACAGTACCACCAACTTCGGAAGACAAAAGTACTCCGCAGATAGAACGAACGGAGTCTACCCGGTAATTGCCGAGAGTAGGCGCCGCACTCCTAGGAGCCAGCACGCTGGTACCTAGGGTAGCCCAAGATTCGCAAAGTCGACCATACAAGGATGGTAACTGCCAACTCCCGACGTCTGGACCACCATGGGGCGACAGACAGAAGACGCCAACAGCCACGCCGTCAACAGTTCCAATACCGGGAACTCCCGGATTGGATTCGTCTACACCCATGGTCCTGCCGACAGAATTTCGGCCCACACCATGGAGCTTCAGCCTGACCGGAGGTCAGGCGAAGAACGAATCAATGGCGGACAATAAGCCGGCAATAGCCGGCCCAAGTCAAAGCAGTCCCATTGGCAATTCCAGTGAGACGACGCCAACAACCACCTACCAAACGGCACCGGAAGTGGCAGTGCCACGGGTACCGATGTAACGCAGAAGTGGATGATCCTCCAACTGCGCCTGCCCCGGCTGAGCCGGAAGTGGACTTCGTGTTCGACAGGATTGTCGTACACAGAGACGACGGTAGCCAGTTCAGGATTCGCTGGACCGGCTACGTGTCGGACGAGGTCACATGAGAACCTCCATCTCAAGTTCCCTGGAACTCCGTGAGGAGCAACTGCAGGCGGAAGCGGAATCCGCTTCCGCAACGTCTGTCTCAAGACAGATAACAAAGGAGGATTCCAACTTGGCTATTGAATTGAATCTTCGACCAGAGGGAAGGAGGGAAAAATCCCGTCGATGTCAATTGACAAGGACGGAGATGGGTCTCCACCTAACCCTCTCAAGTGGCATTGCCAATGAGATTCCTCTACAATTGTTCAGGAGGAGGGCGAAACAAACCTCGAGCCACTCTCACGGAGGCATTGCCTCAGTGAAGAAGACTTTATTAGGTCTATGACCAGTAGAGAACCAAAGCCAGCTAAAAAGACCTCGGACATTCACAAGGCATCGCCTTTAGTGAGGGAGAAAGCCCGATGTCAATTGAAATCGGGCGTCCACTCCAACAAAACGCAGAGCCGAACTTGAACAATGGCCCGCATGAACACTTCCAACTCTTGACCTTGACCGATTGAACACCATCCAACTCGGTCAAGTAACTCCACTTACGGTGCAGCCGTATAGTGGGTAATCGACCCAAAACGGTTCAAGCCACACGCATCATAAACACACACTTGCTTGAACCCATGATCCATCGGCCGACCTTGACCTATTGAGGGTTGAGTCGGCGGTTCCCGCCCACGCCGAGCATCTATCTAACCGAAAGGAACCGTTTAGGCAATGCCGCCGAAGGACTCAAAAGATCTTTCGTGCGGAGGCCTGAATAAAAGCGGGATATGCGGAATAATTAACTTCCCGCACACAAACGAACCATCAAAATAGCGAAAACTGCGGCCGGGCGTAAACGCCCATCCAGAATCCACTCCATGGAGAACGATTCAACCAGGCATATTGCCTACATCATCATTCGGCATTGAGACTGCCGACCATGACGGGATTCCTAACCAATTATTGAATGGGACAGCCGAGACGGGTTGGAAAGACGCGTCAGCGGCGGTCGGAGGAGCCAGCCGGAAGCTTATGCTCCCCCGCCCCCGCCTGCTGACAAAGTTGACCTTAGCAGCCAACAACGACCCGGCGATGAAAGTAAACAAGTGCCTCTCTCTGTGTCAACGTTTTTCGCCGCTGGCCCCACATATCAAGCTACGAACGAAATAGAAAAAATGTTAAAGTGATGATATGAACCCCTAACGGGGGGGGGGGCGGAATTAGATCCATGTTATGGGGTGCAATGGTGCCACGACCCCAAGGGGTTACTTCGAATGTTTGGAAACAAACGTCCTGTGGGAAGAATTGGGTCACCTGACAATCCAACTAGGGGTATAATTTAATAATTAATAATTTTGTGCCAACCCCTGCATCGGAGTGGAATTTTGGTGATGACTTGAGAATTTATCCACCAAGCGCCTTTACAAGCGCTTGCATTGACATCTGTACTCAGTGAAATGGAGTGTACAATTCGCACCAACACTATCCTCCTGTGTAATCCTTTACAAATGTGTCCCTGGAAGTTCATCTTCCACTTTCAGGGGCGCCCTAAAGGCAATTTTCGGTCCATACGGCCAGCAACACCCGTCCCTCGGGAGACATCAAACGTGCCTTGATTGAGCGCCGTTCAAATCCATTACGATCTTGTGCACTACCCCAAGACCTGAAGATAGGGTGGTGGATACCGACACTGTCTTATGGAAAATTACCCCTTTACCGGGTATTGTACATTTTCGGGTCTTAATAGGCCAAAACATACCTTATTATAAGGTGGCCAAATTTTGGGGCTTATTTTTGGCCTATGTGATATTTAATTAGATTAAATATGAGGATTAACGAAACTAGTTTAAATACGACTGCAAATATCGTATTAGCTGTAATAATAAACGAGCAGGAGAGCTCTGCCCCTAGACTTACCTCTTTTTCGAGAACAACGTTCTGAACGCCCTCCACTGAGCTTAACGAGTAAGGGTACAAAAATGTTGCGGCTAGTCACGGACCGTTCCAGGTATTCGCCCAAACACCGGAAGGTGTGACTCTATTTCTCGCTCTCCTTATTGCGCAGCTCAATCCCTTCGTCCTACCTTCCTTCCGACCCACTTCTTCGCCACCCTGAACAGGGGTGACACCATCATCAAGGTAACATAATTTCGGACAGCCTGTAATTACGGTCTTAGCCGTTTCCGGCTTGTTCCCGGTCTTAAGACCCGGGATCGCAGAGTTTCCACGCCTGCGAATTGTGTAGAGCCCCTTATGGGGCAAAAAGGCAAGGTGTCCTTAGCGTTGGTCAACAGTAGCCACTGTACAGCTTCGGGGTAGGATTTAATCGCATCTACCCCGTGCTGGGTGTCAGCAAATCCGGTGCCCCGGCCAATGTAGGACAGCATGGTTTACTTCGCTTCCCCTGTCATGAAATATTTCATGAGGGGCAGCGCAGCTCCCTCGGCTACATCCGTCTCATCGCATGCGTAGCGATAATTCTTCAGAAAAGCCAGCACGGCTATAGCTTCCGAGCGCGAGAATTTTGGCACGTTTATAGCATGCATTAGCCTCTTGGACGTTTTGGACAACGTCTTCGCAACGGTGCTGTCGTACCAGGAGTCGGTGTTGGCCATCCGGTACGACCGATACGAGAGCGCCCGTGTATAAAGGTCTTTCAAAGGCTGTATTTCCTCTAACTCCGGGTAAGCGGGACCTGATGTGACCTGGTATTCGCTGGAAGAGGACGCATCCTTCATCAGGTCTACCCACTTGTTGGCATCCGCCGCTGCGGAGGTTTGATTCGACACTGGCTGCTGCCTTTGTTGCATCGCGACTCGCCCAGCTGTGGTGTCGTTGTATTCCTCCTCTTTTTCATTCGTCAGTTGCTGCTGACGAGTATACTGGGTCAGCAGATCTCCGGCTGCCTGCGTGGCTACTGCTGTTGCAGTTTGCAACGTCGCGGCTCGCAACTCGTCTCAGATTAACGTGGCCAGCTGGTCTTCCACTCTCCTCATCACAATTGGCGTGAATTCGCGGATGACGTATTTTTTCATCTCGCAGAAAGAGAAGCTCAGCTGAGGATGATCAGCCTCTTCCTTGGCTATGCCCCTAATGTCCATCGTAGATAGCATATCCTGGATGGGGATTTCGTCTACGGGACTCATAGGCGAAATTGGGGGTGGTTCCCGGGGGATCCGGGTGGATCCTGTTGTACTTCTGGAGGGGGAATCACCCCATGGCTTTCTCCATTATCCAGCGCGGAGCTGGCTTGCGACTGCTATCGACTATTTTTCCCTTGCTGGCTATTCTTCTTTTTAGGGTAAATCTTGCCTTTTTTCCCTGTTGAAGAGCTGCCTCCCCGTCCTGTACGGGACCTGGTCTGGGGTGGCAGGGGAATTTGCGACCTGCTATCCGGTAGTACTGGGTTTGATTGGCCACCTGAGCACGGTCCGGCCCCGTCTCTCGTCTTGGGTGCCTTGCCATCGGATCTTGGTATCGATTATATGCTTTTCTATTTCTGGAAAAACCTGAACCTTGAATAAACAGTTGCAACTGATCTTTTATCGTCGAGATTTCACTCCAGACACCTTGAGTTTTAGGTATTTGGACCGCTACCCTCCTCAGACTGCACGTCTGGTCCCACGTCGGAGTATATGAGGGCCTGCGAGGGAGCTCCCCGTCTGTTGTTTAAGGGCTTTGGACCGTTACCCTTCCAACTGCATGTCTCGTCCCACGTTGGAAATGGCCTGCGACGGCTTTCGTGGTCTTTTTCTCCTGCCAGTCCGTTGGCCGAGCGAGGCAGTCACGCTGCCTAAGCGAAGGTTGTAGGGGACTGGTCGGACTCGACGCTGATCTTCTTAATTTCCTAGCGAGGAATTTCCTTCTTGTCTTCTTGAGCGTAGCAAATGATTAACCAGCAGGTTCCAATTTAGACTTCTAGGTCGGGAGACCAATATGTGGGACAAAACTACCCCCTCTCTAAGTGACTAGAGAGTAGTTTCGACAGCTGTCGTACGGGTGTAAACCGGGTAGGACCGACAGCTCCACGGAGTTCGGATAGTCTTGATTGAACACGGCGGTGTGTAAGGGAAGCAAGGTAGACGGTGAAGGGGTTTGAGGCCAAGTCTCCAGCGGGAGCGGTAGCGTGGTAGAGCGGAATAGGTACCCACCAGAGGCTATTATGCTAAGGAGATAGATGCTCAGCGGAGCTTATGTGCAGAGGGACACTCGTGCACAAGGGTGTTTTACGTCCTGGGACACGCGACAGTTGAGAACAGAGAGACTGGGATCGGCCACGGGGAGTTAGGAAAGTAGCAAGCGTGCGTTGGTTCGTAGGCGAAAGGAGCAGAGCGAGCAAGCTGACGGTACGTTGGGCTGTCAAACTCGAGCTCTGCTTTCTAACCCTGAGTCTGCTGACTCTTTACTATACTGTGGAAGCAACCCTAATGGTTACTTAAGTAATATATCTTACAGGACCTCAACTGGTCCTGCGGGGGTCACTTGGCCCTTGTGGTCCCAAGTGACTAAAATCTACACGTGCTCGACGTTAGTATCTTATCATAACTAACGTAGCTAAAAACTAAAAATTGCATTGCTGTGCGCGGCCCCGGGCCTGGTACACGTGTTGCCCATATACCAGCCGGCATCCGCGAGTTTTGGCGGACTGACCAGGTATCGTTACCTTTCCCGACCCTTCCGCCCGTCTGCCGACGTTATTCCGGGACAATCGGCGATTTTTCCTACATTTAGCTAAACCTCCAGTGGAGGAAGCTGCTCGCGCGTCGCTCCGCGTCCTCCCACTCAAGGGACGGAACGGACGGCGTTAGCCAGTAGGCTCTAAGTTGCTCGTCTGATACTCCGGCCCTCTAAAGTGAGGTGGTCTCCAACCTTGTTGGTTGTTCCTGAGTTCAGGGAGATCCCTCCAAGCTCTCTGAACCCGTCAGGTCAGACGGCCCATCCTCTAGACAACCACAGGTCTCCGGCTGCTCCTTACTGGAGAGAAAGTGCCAGCTCC
This sequence comes from Bonnemaisonia californica, assembly GCA_032355485.1. NCBI lineage: Eukaryota > Rhodophyta > Florideophyceae > Bonnemaisoniales > Bonnemaisoniaceae > Bonnemaisonia > Bonnemaisonia californica. The sequence continues at coordinate 7,459 of JAUBNZ010000680.1, forward strand.
CTCTTCGCGTTCGATCCCACTCTAGTGACACTCCGGCTTAGGTTAGCCACGCAGCTCTATATCCCGTGACCACCCCTTATCCCCCCAAACTCCATCACTAGGGGCTCTCTCTGCGTGAGATTCCTACAATCCCATTACGGTTTACCCTCCTCATCGTTGGAGAGGATTCCGCGGACATTCGACCACTCTAGGTATACTGGATTGATTCTCCAGTTAGGCGATCATTTGCTGTTGCAACTCAGCTCACCGCATAAGTTGCGAGGTCTCGCCCAACGCAGGGCGTGGGAACTCTGGTCTCCCCAACACCGAGTTTTCCTCCGTCTCACAAGCTAGACACGACTCCATCTGGAGGAGTCGCTCTCTCACTCCGACCATCTACCGAAAGACTAGGGAAGAGTGTAGCAGCCCGTGGCCTCCAGAGCGGGCTGAGTACTACATTGGTCTCCTGACCTAGAATTCTAGCTCTCTATATTGAGACAGATATATCACCTATGATGGTGAGCATTCGACAACGAATTGCTGATGAATCTGCCTCCGCTGGAGTTGATACGTTTACTCCAATCGAGGAGGTGCCGGTCCCAAATTTCAATCCCCAAGATATGGAGGGGAGCGACATAGAGAAGCTTCGTGCTGAACTCCTGGCGTCCACTGCAAAGGACGTGGACGAGCGCATGAAGGCTTTGGAGCAATCCCAAGAATCCCAGTGGGAACTTAGGTTTGAAGACCTCAAAATAGAGGTAGCCAATGAGGCACAGACTGTGTTTCAGCGCGATGTCTGGGAAGAATTGAGTGGCGTTATAACCAGGAGGTTAGATGGCCTGATCTTAATTGTCCATGACCTGAAGTCCAAGGCTTCATCAACCAATCAGCGTGTCAGTACGCTAGCCGACAACTTAGCGAATGTTTCGAGTAACATTAACCCACCAAGCAAGGGGAAGACTGACGAAGTCGATACTTCCTTACGGCAAATGGCTCAGCAATTAACAGCCTTAGTTGAGTCAACCACCAAAGGTGCCCATACCGAACCCCCTCCTCTTTTGGAGGGGGATGATAACGAAAGGGCAACTCACTTTCATCCTCAAACAAGAGGAGATGGATTAGGCGCGGAGGTACCTGGATTGGTACCCCTCACAACGAGGGAGCCCGCCTTTGACATCCATCAATGTCGCCATACATGGAAGATGTTCCGAGTTTCCAAGATGGAAGTCTAGTTAGTAGTATTTGCTGAAAAGTTCCTGAGCACCCTCCGGTTACTAGTGTCCCTAGTAACCGGTAGCGGTGGGGCGGGTAAAGCGAAGTATATCTATCGCTTCCAGGTCTGAGAAGTCCTGAGGTAGCTGCTCTCCGCCCTTCCTTTCCTGTTAAGGAAAGGTAGGGTGTCGAGGTAGTGGACCGCCAGAAATCGCCCAACGCCCTGCCTTTCCATAAGGGGAAAGGTAGGGTGCTTCGGGGGTTTCGGTGCACGGCCACGGAAGAGGTCGTGCAAAGGGGAAAGGGGGGGTGAGGTATATAAGCTAACGACGTGACAGGTGTGGCACGCCGAGCGGATGGCGGGTTTGGGCGGTCAAGGGCAGCTGAACGGGACGTAGAGCGACGCCGGAGATAACAGAACTGACGCCTTTCCTCCGGAGGAAAGGTGGTCGGGGGACAGCGCGGAGCGTTCTGTTCCAGGTTGAGTTGTAAGGTCAAATCCGGAGTTCTCGGTTGCCTCTTTAGTGGGTGGGATAGCTAGTTAGCTAAGCCTTAAATACTAGAATTGTACCCCACTACTTAAAGTAAAATAATTTTCTAAATATGTCCAACGTACCGCCAGGTGGCCGGCACTCAGCTGTAACCATAGGCTTACAGTGGTGCTCAGGCCACCTCCATCTGCTCCCCTGCGGAGGGTGGCAGATGGATGGTTTCGGGAGTGTCGGCCCGTGGAGGGTCGGCGGCGGTACTGTAATGGGCGGCTGCCAGCGATGGCAGCTGCCTATTGGCATGTGTGACAGCGGTGCTGCACCAGGGGGTCAGACCAAGTGAGTACTGTGCTGGGGCAGAGGAATGCCCCGGTGGGTACAGGTAGGGGTCCGCCCGCTGGTCATGCGCATCCACGTGTGCCCCCGGGGCACACGTGGACACTCGGTCGTCCGGAGCCCGGTGGTCCTCACCGGGCCGGAGTGGGCCTAGAGCTGTAGGCACACGTGCCCCCTGGCGGGTACACGTGTGGGGTCAGGTCCGGCCGCTCAGCGTTCGGGGCACTGTAGTGCCCCTCAGGGACGCCGCCAATGTAAGCCGGCCGACCCCGCGTGGCCACGTGTGACCGTAGGGTACACGTGAACACGGGGTGATCCGAAGCCCGGTGGTCCTCACCGAGCCGGATTAGATTCATAGTTATCGGACACACGTGCACCTTCACAGTTACACGTGTCTTTCCAGAAAATAAAAAATCATATATCGTAACCGTAGAATTACACAGCTTTTCCGTGTGCGTGGGGACATGCCCAATCTGGCAATGCGGTGATTACACTCGGGCCGTGGCCCGCATAGTAGCTTGGGGGAATGAGGAGCCTGTCGTATCATGCCAGCATGGCATGGTACTACATTGTGCACGTGTGAAGATTATCTTTTGTGTGGACGGAACGAAGATGCGAAAGAGTATAACTTCACTTTCCATACCCACGAAGTGTCCAAATACAGTGCGAGGAAGAATCTTCTTCAGGCGAGTAGTCTTCGATCTGCAAATAACTCATGTCCTTTCTGGGCGAACTCCAGAACGTTTGTGAAGTCGATCCGAGTATTTGGGTTCCAGACTGGAATAAGAATTTCACCCTTGATGCGCTCAGATGGGGCGTGATTGCGAAGCCAGTTGCCATGGTTTATGGCCTCCCCCCCATGGCTTGAGCGGTAGGTCACTCGCGAAGATAAGAACTCTTGTCCTTTCCCAATGTTCTTGGATAAGGCTTTCGGCAGATCCATTACTTTCCGAAGCATAGGCAGGAGAGTATTCAAGCTTGATACCATACTTGTGAGTAATCTCTTCGATATCTTCACCTTTGCTCTCCCCAGCTCGATCCAGCTTGATGTTCTTAAGTCGAAGCTGATCATTGAACTCAGTCTGAGAGCGGTTGCGATACCATTCGAGATGTTTGTAAGTCTAATTATATGTCTTGAGCATGAACACATGAGACTTCCCAGTGTAGTCGTCCAGGATTGCAAGAGTGTAAGAGTTCCCGGCGGCACTCGGAGTCACAGGCCCCGCAATGTCTACATGAATCAAGTTCAATGGCTCTGATGAGATATAAACCACTTCGAGACAAAGGAGCACGATGAGCTCTTCCATTCAGACAAGGGACGCAATCGAGTTGCTGGAGGATAGAATTGTCAAATAACGGAACAGAGTCAATCGCATGAGAGAGCTTGATGTAGCGGTTCATAACAAGGTTTCCGGTCTTTCCATGCCACTCCAAGGCAGGATTATTGTTGGCGTTCATGGCGACTGTTGTCGAAGTCATGCTGGACTTCGAATTGTCCATATGAAGAGTGTACAATGCATTCTCCTTCGGAGTTTCCCACACAATTTTCCAAGTTCCTTTCTCCATGATAAATCAGGCATTGTACGAACGGATGTCATCGGTAAACGCAACGTTGAAGTTAGAACTTAGGTGTCCAACTGAGAGAATACTGGAAGAGAAATGAGGAGCATGGTAAACTTCGATGACCATGCCACCACCAGGAGGGACCCACACTTGGCCTTTTCCAACAAGTCTTGATACAACAGACGCAACCTTGACATCCTGTGAGATACGCGAGTAGTTGATGAAATATTTTCGTGTATGGAAGAAGTGATGCGTAGCGCCGGAGTCAATGTACGCGGATGAGATCTTCGAGTCAGAGACTTCAGCAATTTGGCTTCGAAACTCGATTTCGTTGTCCTGTAGTTGTACCATAAATCCTTCCGGGATTTCGTCGTCAGCTTGAGCGAAGCGAGTCAAGGGACGAGGAGTTCCTTGGTTTCGGCAATTGTTGCCTGTTCCCCAAACCACGAGTAGGGAGATCAACATTGTTGCGGATGACACCGCGAGGAGGACGAGCTTCCGGAAGTTACGTGCCAAAGTGCGCATTATGATTGGGACGACATGAGGGACGTCCTGTTTGTTGAGGGGCATGTTCATCCCCTACCCCTCATCCCTTATGCGGTCCCAATAGTCATTGTTGAGATGACCCTGGCGCTTGCAGTAGCCACAAGTGCGTTTGTTGACACGACCTCCGAACGTTCCTCGCTGTCCACTGCGTCCACCTCTGCGACCTCTCGCACGACCTCTTCCATTACCACGACCACGGCCACCTCTTTGAGCCATATTGGCCATAGGCTGAGAATTGTTGTTCTCCTTGCATTTTTTCTGCATTTTGTGAGGATTACATCGCCGTGCGATCTCGGCTTGTAAAGCATTGACAACCTTGTCGAAGTTGAGGTCCTGTAGACTAGAGACCATAGCGAGAGGTGCAAATGAAGATGGCAGTACACGGAATAACTTAGAATTTTTCTCCGATTCGGAGAGCTCAGCATCATTTTTAGCTAGCTCCCCAATGGTAGTTAAGGACGAAGCAATGTGCTTGTCCCAGTTATCGTTGTCCTTGAAGATTAAAGTGTCCGACTTCTCTTTGATGTTCTGGACCACTTGAGCGTTTGAAATAGTGAAAATCCGCTCAAATTCCTCCCGAAGATCTTTGGCCGTCTTATCTTCGTCGTCCACAGACAAGTGTTTTTGGGACGCGACGGCATCACCAAGAAAAAGGATGATGCTGCCCTTTACGGGGGCAGATTGCATCATCCAATTTTCGACGGTTGTACTTGAGGATGAACCACGGCCAGTGGGCTTCGGTTGCAAACCGACCAGAAGGGGTTCGTAACTCTGCAGGTAGGCCTTCATCTTCCTGTGCCACTGGATGTTGCACAAAAGTGTTAAGGCTGGGTGTGAAAGTTACTTTCACAACTTGGAAACGTGAGAGGAAAAACTTGAGTGATGGAGTTGAGATGGAGTCGACCGACAGCAATATCAAGTAACACGAACACGTCGAAATAAATTTCAACAAAGACTGAAGTGCGTAACTGAAGTTACCGAACTTGAGCACGGCACTCACAGAAAGTAAAATGTTGACCGAAGTAGTTAACTGTAGTGGAGATAGAGTTTCGTGTGATGTGCGAAGTCGGCACTCGTAATATCGAAAGAGTTGAAGAGTGATGAACCAACTTGGGGAAGATGGTCAAATGGTAAAAAATACCAACAAGCTTAGATAGTATCGGCAAAAGTAAATCCGAACACCAATGACCAAGGTAACAACTGAGAGTTGTAAAGTAAACCGAGATGATGTCCAGAAGTAAAGAAAGCCGAAACGAAAGCAATAGTTGACGGCCAAAATACAGTTACTTTGAAAGTATCCCACCAAATCAGGAACACCAATGAAAAAGTAAGACAACACCGACAAGGTAACAATCACCCAACAAGTAACAACAAAACCGACCAACACTTGACTAGATTTCCCCACTTGATTTCCAACTTGCCTCTTGATCTTGACCGTGGCCGTCTCTGGGGCGGTTGCAATCAGGTTTGGGTGCGCGGGACGTTGTGGAAGAGCGATGGGTTTGCCAGTGTTCGTGGCGCACTAGTGGCGGTTCTGCGGCAATGGAGTGGGAGAGGAAGGATCGTTAGAGGGAAGGCCGTGAAGCTCTGGGGGGCGTTGGGAACGAGAGAAGCACGAGTAGAGAACTCGCGCGATGATACCACAAACAAGGTGAGCATAAAACTAAGGATCGAGAGCGAGATGCCTCTGGTGGGAGAGGCGAGCTTCGCCTCGGACACACATATTTTATGTCAACCAGTCTGAGACTGGAGCGCGCGCTGCCGCGCCGCCGTGGAGTGCAGATTCCTAATTAGTAGATAAATCTACTATGGTACGGTTACATAATTCTCTCTTTTGGCCCGATACAATTTGTCGTCGAATGCCAGCCATCCAAGTATGGATGATGGCGGTCCGGAGCGTTCTCATTGGACGGAATGGCTTTGGCCACCTCATGGCTCATAGCCATATGATATGCCATTCTTGGCAATCACTCACAATTAATGCACTACATGTTCTGTAAATTACAGTTTTGTACACGAAAAGTAGTTGCAGTGGCGGAAAAACACTGTATTAATCTAAACATTTATTGGGACTGGCGTGTACATTTTGTCAGCACTTCTATGTCACAAAAGTGACAAATCTCTCGCATCTCCCCCGATGTGTTCGCCCCGGGACGCCGGCCTCGACCCTTTTATTTGACCCCTCCAACGGTCTCACATCTTTTGCTACTAGAGAACTTACACCCGCAAATTTTCCTGATAAAAAGGAACTCTTCAGCCCAAATAATTACAGTAATTACAGCTTATCAGAATTCTGAAAAGGGGGCATTATGAAACATGCTGAATAGTGGCCTGTTGGTGAAGACCCATGAGGGTAGGGTAAATGGGAGGCAACCAAATCCGAACGAACCCCGATCCTCCCCTTTCAGTGCGCCTTCCTCGACACATCACGCGAAATGCCGATCATCCCTACCCAAAATCCGAGCGCTCCAACTTCTTCGACAACCCCTGATCGCAAGGAAGGCGCACCCGCTCCGTACCCCTCCACAACGGACATCCCTCCCCCTCTGATGAAATTCATCCTCGCTCCTTCCACTCCTCAGCATCCCCCTTCCGCTCCCCCTCTTCAGCAGCCCCCTTCAACGCCTCAGCAGCCACCTACCGCTCTCGAATCAACTGCTACAGTCTCTCCGCGCGTCCCCCGTATGCGATCGCGCAAGTTTACCCACGAAGAAGACCTCATCTTTGTGCCCGAGGTTGCAGCTGCAAAGGCCCATGTGGCTGGGTTCGGGGAAACCCGAAGGCGTTTCGAGCGAGCGGCTGCGCGCGCCAATGAGAACGAGCGTATGTGAGACAAGCTGACGTGGAAATCTGTCCAAGACCGATACAAGCGTCTCCAAGATGTGCATGCACGAGCGAATAGCTGGAACGAGCGCGCATCGGGAGTGGGTGGGGAGGTTGAAGAAATGGAGGAGTTGCTGAGCACGATGCACGAGGCCCGGGACTGCAAGGACGAGAAGCGTGACGCCGAGAAGGCTGCGGAGAAGGAACAAGAGGCTGAGAAGGAGCGAGTCGGTCGAGCGTTAGTTTCGATGGCGACGAAGCGCGCAGTGGATAGCGATGGCCAGGAAGCTTCACCATACAAAAGGACGAAGACGGAGCTTGTTGGTGGTAGTTCTGGAGGCGGTGAGATGGAGCGGTTCGGCAACTTCCTGCACGACGCTGATATGGCTCGTATCACACTCGACCGCAAGCGGATGGAGATGGAAAAAGAGAGGCGCGAGCTCAATCACGAAGAGCGCAGGAACGACCGTGAGCACAACGCTGAGGTTAAACTCACCAATATGAAGCTTCTGATTGATGCCCTCGTGAAGGAGTAGGTTTTTCCGCGCGCCGCAACCCTGTTACTACATAAAAATCACGTTCCGGCCTGTCAAAACCGCCGAGCTTTCCCTGCGGGGCTGCGGATCCGCTTGAAAGCTCGTCCCTCGCATTCCGGGGACTTTTTCCTCGCTTGTCGGGCTTCGTTCGAGGAGGGAGAAAGTTGCGTAGTACGAGTGCTTACTTTACTGCTTCTCTACCCCAGTTGCTGCAGCTAAGTACTCATCAAGAGAGGGTGGACGGCAGAGAAAGTACCCAGCAATCGGGTTCTGGTAGAGGCAGTTCCTTACGTTGGTGAGGAACATTGCCAGGATGTACA
>JAUBNZ010000681.1:0-15251 GCA_032355485.1 Bonnemaisonia californica
CGTTCAGTTTGGACTAGTCGTCGACTACCTCAGTGTTGGGAGCTCTTTCCGAATGGCATCTAGAATCGTGCAGATGATGAAGGAACGCACTGGACATGCTTCAATTGGTTCTTGCAGCGAAGGCATTGCCGCCAAGTACGCCCGCTTCGTTTGCTATTTGAATCTACAGAAGATTAAGGATCTTCTGTCCGAATCGTGGGCATTCTCAGTTGCAATGGATATGTCTACGCACATGGCTACATCCTACTTGGACATTCGCATTCGCATTCACCGGGATGATGACATACTGAATTGCCATTTCCATTCTATTCCCATGTTCGAGCGCCATACTGGCGAAGCAATATTTGAAACTGCTTTCAAGGCCTTCAATGTTGTTTGCGAGTGTTGGACTGACATTTTAGTTTTTGTATCCACCGATGGAGAGCGCAAGATGACCGGACGGATACAAATTATTTCTGCTTAGCTAGTCGGGCATTTTTCCTTTTACTAACCACGTAATTGTAGGTGTTGCGACCCGCTTTGGGCAGGTTTGCAAACCAGGTTTTTTTCGAATCTGGTGTGGCCTCCATCAGCTCGATATCTTCCTACAGTATGCTTTCTCCCATATTATGGATGAAACGTTTTATGGCTTGCTCACAGGTTTCATTGCCTACCTCCGTCGTCAAGAAAAACTCATCGTGCAGATGAAAACCAAGGCTAAACTCGTTTCGGATACGCGTTGGGAATCGATGGGTAAAGTAAGTTCCTGGCTGAAGGAACACCGAGTTCGCATCACGGCCCACCTTGACGAGAAGAAGCAGGCATGGGCTCCTCCATCGAGTTGGTGGATAGTGTTGATGGTAGTAGAGAGGATGGAAAACTTGTCCGTCAAAACGTTTCGGTCCATAGAAGGTCTTGCGGCACTTCTTTCTCAGCAACGTGCGACTTTATCGACCTTAAAGTCGGATGCGTGCGAGTTCATTCCCATCGAAGGTCTATTGACGGAATCAAGGCGTGTCCAGCTCGTGAACAATGCTGACTATATTCTATCGAAAGATGGTTCTTTTGCAACAAAGTCGGCTGACGTTCGTGCATTCGTTGAAGACCTTGGCAGTTTTGTTCTCAACCTTATCTAAGAGGTGCCAGATGCAGAGATGAACGAAGTATGTCAAGATTGCGCTTGGGTCCACAGCTCCATGGTCGCTGGAATCGCATGCATTGTCTCGGAGCGCGACTCTGACAACTGTTCCGATAACTCTGAGCTTCCTCCTGTTCTCCCGCATCAGCTCGTCAAGATCCGCGGCCGACATTTGTCTGCAACTGTGTCTACACATCGACAACGTTTGATGGCGCGCTGGAAGCCTGAAGAGATTGACTATATCGAGCAAGACCATGAAAGTCTGTTGGATGACTACCGGAGAGACGACGTCCTCAAGAATGCTATCGACGGTCATGACGAGCGCACAACTTTCAAAGCTGCATGGAGTGTTGCTCGAGGAAAGTACAAGTATCTTCGTCGCTTTGTTGGTGGCCTCGCGACAGTGTTTCCTACCACATCTACTGTCGAGAGTGACTTCTCCATCGTTAAATGGGAGAAGAATGCAACCCGTCAGAGCCTGACGGACTTCTCTCTTGAAGGCATTCTTCACTCAAAACAGTATGGACGCCTCCAAGAAATAAACAACAACTAAAGGCTCTCGTATGAATTAGTGCTGGCCTGATTTAACAGAGAAATACAGTGCCCAAAACAAGCCCCAAACAAGGGTTGGCTGTGAGCCCCAAATAACGTATTTGGGGTATATTGGGCGTGTGCCCCATCTAAAGTGGCCTGTACATGCCCCTTCATATTAGCATTCCCCTCTTCCAGTACCAACATATCCCTTCTGCCTTTTCAAAGATATCTCTTGTACAACAAATGTGCCCTCAACTGGGCCCATTGAACGAGCCATGGTCCTTGCCTTGCAGAGCCGTCGGCCATCTTCAACCCCAACCGAACCTTCCGCAAACACCATACCATTAGGAGGGCCATCTTCTGCGATACCTGCCGAAACCATCATTCCAAAATTAGGAAGGAAATTGGTAGTTGCAACAATACGAGATCGCGTGAAGGTCACGCAATGGATGGTCGATGATTCTGCAGCCAACGGGGAGCGACGTATACAATTTCGCACGATCTGCAAGTTTCCTGAACCCTTTAAGGGGACTGAAAAGGCCTAATTCGCAAAAGCAGCATTGTAGTGGAGAAAAAGAGAGGCTACCGTGGCACTGATGCATCACAGCAGACGTCAGGGGTCTTTCTCAGAAATGTCAGCAACTGGCGTCCGATGTTTCAGGTTCAAGGCTTTGAGTGGTCGTGGGCGCAGGGGGAGTCCCTGGGTAACTGCTCTGCATCCGATGTTACTCGAGGGATTTGAAAGGCTTCTATCAGTTGGCATGAAAATTTCTACAGGGGTACTGAAGACACTAGAAAAGTCTTTTATTGTCTCCTCAGAATCACCAGCAGTTAATAGCACAGTTTGCGATGCAGATGGTGTCAAAAGTTTAGAAAAGATCACAGTGAGATGGGTGCAAAGATTTATGCTCACCAATAATATTGTTCTTCGTGCCCAACCAGGTAAATTTGTAATCATCCCGGTAAAACGGCTAGCTATTGAGCAATCCGTAGCGTTCCCTATAGGGATCCTAAAAAGGAGGATTCTAATCTGGGTCACTGAGTGAAGATTAAATCGAGAAGTCTGATGACACCCTCTTTGTACTTAATATGGACAATGGGCGGAAGCTAGGATTTCGGGAGATACCCATGTGAAATACGCAGATTTAGTTTCTGGCGGTGATCCATCTCCATGATGGTGCGTTTGACTGCCGGACGAGGGGATATGATAAAACCGCCTATTTTGGTGTTTAAGAATCGAATGCGCTCCTATCCGATACACAGTGTTGAAGATACGGTTTTTGGGGTATGTTACAGAACTAGTCCATAAGGATGGATGGATCGTACTGTGTTTGATTTATGGCTACAAGAGCCCCATGCAATAGCTATGTTGCCAGGAGGCAGACAAAGAATTCTGTTTGTTGATATTGCTTCTGACCATGATCTTATAGGGGAAGCAGTTCCATTTCTGGCGTCTATCCGTACTTTGTTGCGTAAGTTACCTCTTAATATCACTCATCTTGTGCAGCCTGCAGACAGTTTTGTTATCTGAAAGATCAAGGATGGGTGGAAACGGAGGTGGGAACAGTACAAATTAAGTTGTATTCAAGATAATAAGTGGACAGAATGGAGTGGTAAACTTCCCAAACCTGGCAAAAAGTTTTTCTTAAAACTAGCAGCGGCTGCTCTACAAGATTTAAACGCTCAAAGAGACAAAGATGGCCTCTTTTATGCGCGGAAAGCTGTGCTTAGAATGTGATTGTCCCTTAATACCAATGGAAGATGGGAAGAGCAGCAGTTATCGAGTGATTTACCGGATATTGTTGCCTAACATAGACCACACTTCGAGGAACAGACCGTAGAAGAATAAAATTGCATGAAATGCTTTTGAATCTCCCCATCTTAATTGAGAACATTCCTAAATATGTTATACTTATCTAATTCCGAACCTACTCCTATTTAGAGTAGGGCCCAATTGAGTTGGTCTATTCTAATTTCGGTTTCGTTGTCACATTTTGCGCATTCTAAATTAAACTAGACTAATCTAAATATGTTGATTACTGTACTGTTGTGAAGATTTTGGCACCTAACTATACGTGTACTACCAGTACACGATGAAGTAGTTTGTGATACCGGCTACGATTATTACGCATGGATTGCTTGCTTTGTAATAAGGGCGCAGCGCGGAAATGCGTAATGCAAAATGTGCGCAAGTGCAAAATCGCACAATACGAAAAGGTGCGAAGCTATCGGGTACCAGGCAAAAGGGAGCACAAGACTTTGTGCGCAGACTAATGCAGAGTCATTTGAATAGAAGAGGATGTGCAATGCGAGGAGCACACCGAAAGAATGCAAAGTGCTCAAGGAAATGCACACGCGAGAGATGCAGTTAGAGCATAGTGAGTGAGCCTCACGTTACAAAACTTGAGGGCGGTCAAGGAACTAGTATAAATAGAGATCTCGATAGCTGATCAAAGAGAAAGCGGAGGGAGAGAAACAACGCCAGCAAGTGCTGAATACGTTTGCAGGAACCATCACATCTAGTTCGAAGGGATCCCACATTTTGGACAAGTCATGTCCAATCAGATTTTCACAACTGTACAGATCTTCATTCTTCTATATTATTAAACTCCGACCAGGATAAGGTAAGAACTGGAAAAGCTGCAATTTAAAGGCTTTAGGCTCCAAAATTGGGATCCTAAAATGGAAGCAAGTCGAAATGAAGAATCTTCATTTTTTAATTTTTTAATTTCTCGGGATGTATAAGGGCCGTTCTTAACCCTTGATTCATAGAGATGAGGGCCGTTCAATGAAGAGAAGTGATCATGGAAAAGAAAAAGCTAAAAATAATGTCAGCCAATCGTAGCACGACCAATACACACGTAGCTTTTCCGCCTCGGTAATATTAATTTTCCGATCGTTTAATGGATAAAACTTGTAGGATAAGGTGTGATTCTTTTTCCACTTGTGAGTACGTAACCATACATCTTCACTGCATAACACTCAACGGTTTCATGGAGACTATTGTAAACCAATAGGATACGAGCCACATCTACCGGCTCATTTTGTACTTCGTAACTAGTATAAAATAGTGGCTCCGTACTGGGCCTGTCCACGGTCCACTGCTGGCCTGCAGGACACATTAAAGGGGGTATGATGGAGGTTGGCTATGTGTGGCCATTAGCCGTATCTTACTGAAAGGGGCCAGTAGTCGTTTACCCATCATACTGCTAGACAGAATTCCTCGAATGAAATTATTTAGGGATGTGCTTGAACGAGGACAGTCCCGACACAAAAATGACGTACGAAGAGATAATATTGCACTGATACCAGTCACCAGACTAGTGGACAGCGCAACAGCGCCAGGCTCCCACAGGGCAGACGCATAACGGTCAATATATAGAATACATAGAACAGCCTAGGACTAGGGACGAACTCTTTAAGACCAAGGTGCTATCCGAGTAACAGGGTAACCTACGGACTTAGCAATTGGAAGTACAAGGAGAAAACAAGACAATGACCGCAGCTCGTGATCAAGTCACGAGAATGTTTTCATTCAAGGGCATGGGAGAAGCAACTAATTTGGTACCGCAGAATGAACATGACGCAGCAGATGTGCGTCGACGATATCGCATTCCCGAGAGTTCCAAGCATCACCTATACCGTCCCAGTGGAATACCCGAGAGAACAATCGTGGTGGCTTGACCCAGCCACACCGCGAAACGAAAATACGGTCAGGGTGATCTCACATAAATCAGCAACAGGGTCGCAAAAGGAAGTTAAATCATTCATTTTACCTATCGAGTTCCAATACGATACCGAAAATTTCGTACTATCGAAAAATCCCCCGGTGGCTTCTGAAGCTGCGACTGAGCAACAGGTTATCATGAAAACCAGGCTGTCAGTACACGAACGTTCAAATCGGTAGAAGAGGATATCTTTGGGCCATTCAGTCTGAAAATGGCCCATAAGAAACCCCCAGCGCTTGTGCAGCCTCATTGACAGAGACAGAGACTTGACAAAAATTTCCACAATCGATCCAGCATCGAATTTGTTCCAAAACCATTCAGAGAACGTGAAGGACACACCAGAGGTAGCTACGGTACATAGGCTGGCATTCATGATCACTACATTGTCAACAAATGCTGATGGCATCTCCCAACATCATCCCATCGATAGGATGGGAATGCCAGCTACTGCAGATTTACCCTTGAGAGCCGTACAGAACTGTATCGAGATTAAATTCCCGGGATGGAAAGCCCCTCAGCAGAGTATTACGGAGCGCATCATTGGCACTCTGCGCACATCCACAAACCAGTTTAGATCAAATTTGGGACACTCTATGTATGTTGACACTAACCGTCTGCGACTGACATACAATTAGGCAAGGGAATTCAAGCTGCATGTTCCGATTTGTGAAATCAATGGTTGGAGTTCTGTATAATGGCCGATGCAGAAGATTTCGACGCTTTCATGGAGGCCGTCAGTCTGTTCCTGACCCAAGAGCCGCCGAAATCCATTGCTCCTAACCCATATTCAGTACAAGTACCACAACTCATCCAAGTAAACGACCATCTCTTCGGAGGTACCAGGACACTGGAACAGAAAGAGCAATGGAGAATTGCCGTTAGCCATGAAGTCAATAATCTGCCTTTATCACAAATCGGTGTATTTACAGCATCAGTAGACAGATCTCCGACATTCCTTGACACGGCAGCAGACCACTTCCAGGGTCTAAACTGTGATGTGGTCAGGACAGGCCTTACCGGAACGATAAATTGGTACCTGGAAGGCCCCTTCAGTATGAGATATGTACCGCGGACATTTAGAGCGCGCATACTCTCCCTAAAATTCGGATCCTCCTCTACAATCGACTCTGAACACTTCAGTCTAGTAGCTGTGAGGGAATATCGATGCACAGCCAGAAGATAGTCACTACCAATGCTCATCCCAGTGAGATAAATCGCGCGCACCAATACGACACCGTTGGCTTCGAGTACACAACTTGTTTGCTCTAGGAAAGGTCAAAGAAGCTCTTGCAGAGGTCCTCGAATCCCTCCCACCATTTATTCTCCCTATAGACGAGCTACAAACACTATACATCATGTTAGAAAGGCTATTTTTGAAGCACGCAGAAAATGTGTATATACCGACGCTGTACCGCATCATCACCTCACGTCTGCGTACTCACTGTGAAAATCTGCTATCAATCGCTACAGGAAAAGAAAACCGTAGATGCATCCCAAGATTGGAAGAGCTCCCCAACGTTCTTAAATCGATGCTCGCCAACGAAACGGCGGCGGCGTACATCGCCGCCCGTAATTCACTTCCATAGAAGGTCGTCCACACTGCACCTCCCTACGATGCGGTACTGGTACATAATCGTACAGTCAAAGAGCATTATAGCAGAGAACAGAGGGGAGACCAGTACCCAATGATACACAAGGACAACACAGCAGGTCTATCCACGGAGATTCGTAAGAAGCAATAGCTAAGATGGTTCAAAACGTGTCTCAAGTGCCCCAGGACCGACGAGCACCGCTGGAAGGAATGCCCAGAGGCGAATTTACTGCCCACTCCAAGCCATGCACCCCATCATATGTGTAAATAATGGGGAAGGTACGTGATTCCATGGACCCCACTGGATAATATGCAACCAATAAGGTCGGTAACAGGGAAGCTCAACAGAAGGGGTCCACCACCCCTGCACTGAAGAGTGCCTGAGTATCCAGGGAAGCACAATCCCACCTACTCCATGATCTTGCACAGCAAGATGAGGAAAACGGTAAGTGGGCGAACAGCGTCCGGGAACGACGAGAGTATCCAGTCACGGACTGGAAGAATACTGAATAATCAATCTTTAATAAAGAGACAAGTCACTTGGGGGGCCTTCGCACCCCCCCCCCCCCCCCCCATTTCTTTGCAGCCCTCCTTTCGCTGTCCTAACCCAGGCGGAAACCGATGTCCTGCACTGCATGGGCGAATTGGGCCAGGGGGGCTGACGAAGGCCCCACCCTTCCAGAAAACAGTACATACTAATAAAACAGTAGCACTAGGTAGTACAGTATATAGTAGGACTTACAATAGTAATAGTAGTACTATTTAGTGTATATAGCCCTTACTATTGTAGCAGTACAGTATTAGTAGTACTTATGAAGCGCTTTGGGAAGCGGAAACGTCCACTCCGAGCTGCTTCAACCCTTTCAATTCTTCCTCCCCATCCCGGAGTGGCATCCTGTCAAGTGGAAGTGTCTGCATCACTTTATCTAACACCTCTCGAAATATTCCGTACACCGGTTTGCTTTTCCATTCTGAAGTACACCATCATGTCGGTGTAAGAACCTCCAGCAATTATTCGTTGAAACACACTACGTCTAGTCTCGGTATCAATCAAAACATGAAAATAACCGTATTAGTAGTTAGTAGAAACTGCACTTACAATAGTAGAAGTACAGTAGTAGTAGTGCATACTAAGCGTAGTAGTTAGTTCGTTAGTAGAGAACTTACCGCAGTAGAATTACAGTACTAGTAGTGCGTGTTAAGCGTAGTAGTTAGTTAGTCAGTAGAGCACTTACCGCAGTAGAAGTACAGTAGTAGTAGTGTGTACTAAGCGTAGTAGTTAGTTTTTAGTAGATATAGCACTAACTATAATAGTAGTACAGTAGTAGTACAGTAGTAGTAGTGCGTGTTAAGAGTTTAGGGAAGCGGAAACGTAGGGAGGAGGTTCGAACCAGGCAACAACACGTCTGGAAGCAAGCAACTATGCAGTAGTATAGCGCCATATGTGCCTTAGCCGTACTGTAATGAATAGCTTCTTGCCAAGGGGGCAAACAGATATTGAGCTTTTCTGCTGCTGATGTTTTCTACTGGACGGATTTTGGCGCCCAGGCTAGAAATGTTGTAAAGAATAATAAATTATGCGGAAGCGCCTCCCCCCTTCGGGACTCATACTTAGTACAATCATTATGTATAGGTAATTCTGTTTTAAGCTCGGTTTCGAAGTTTCCCGCACCTTTCAAAGAAATTTGTTCGAGGCCCCCATTTGTATGACATCGCATGTTTGACTTTAAAACTTCATTTGGGAAGTACTTAATTTGAGACAAAATTCAGACGACAGTTTTTTCTGTCATTCGTACTCTCCTTATAGATAGTATGATTGAAGGACAAGGCACACGTTATTTCGGATATATGCAATATAACACGAGTCTAGCATAAAAATGTAAAACAGTAACAATTTTTATAATAAATATACTCCCCTGACACTGAACCAACACTAATTGAAAACTAAATGATTCCTAACATATTCCAAATGAATACAAATTTTTCTCTAATTCTTTGTATAGATTGAAGTATCATACAAGAATTCAACTCGTGACACATTTACATTCTGCGAGTGAGAATCACACCACTTCGTAACATGTCCTCTACTCAAAATCACGGGTTCAAGTTCATTAAGACTGTATATCCCATCATATCTACCAGTATAAATTCCTCCTTGTATATCTAATTCCTTTACATAAGTTCAACTTCCCTCCTGCTAGTAAATATCATACTTTTACTTTACTGTATCATTTTTAATTCCAAATCTTATAAGGATATCGATGGGAAACATGTGCACATGCCCATGCTGGCAATCAATTGATGATATTATTGATGAATCAATGATTCTTAATTCTGGAGATCACAGTAATAGAAAACGCCCTTGTGGAACTGCCAACTTGGAAGATATTGAGAGCCTACCAAATATTGACCCTATCAAATATAGAAGCACACCTTCACGCATACGAGAACCTCAATCCAGTACCGAGAAACAGTCCAAGAAAAGAAGCAAAGAAAAACATATTGAAAGCAAAGCAAACGATGCCTCGCACGTTGCGGACGACAACAGGAATCCACAATCTTCAGAAGAAAATCGACTTTGCCCAAAAAGCAGCAAGAGTAGAATGGCTTCCCTGAAGAAGACTGAGGCCTCTCACCCGGCGCGAAACAGGGAGAACTCGAAATCGACAAGAAATAATCGAAACGAATCGAAAATCAGTAAGAGTAGAACGGCCTCCCCAGAGCACCCAGTACTCCTATGTATTGCACCGGTATTGGAGCAAGGAAAATTAAAATCAATATCATTACTTGGCTCCCAAGATTCTTCGGGAAATATCGCACCGAGGGACGATAAATACCATATCAGTGAAGGAGCTCATGAAATCACAGAAGGTTTCGAAACACTTGAAAACGAGCGCCACTCTGCTGGGAGGTCGAGGAGAGCCAAACCAATTGGAAAAGTACTTTCTGAGAAAGAACTCAGTAATATGACGTATATCGACGTTTCTGAAATACCTCCAAACATATTGACCGATTCACAAAAGTCGTTCCTGTACTGTAATCCTGGAATTAAGGGAATTCTGAGGTCAGAAGATAAAAGCACGTGCTCAGTAATTATGGTTGATTCGTGGTCGAAAATTCCAATTCCCACATCCTTGGAGAGCACTTCTAGAGAGTGTAGGAAAGAATTGCCAATGAAAATATCTGAAGAAGTTTCTCCCGGAGAACTTACCCCAAGTATTGGGGCCTCAAAACGAGGTTCAGTATATGGAAGCAACTGTTCAGTGGTATTTGTTGATTCTTGGTCTGAGATACCAAAACTGTCATTTTCTGATGAAAAATATTCAATGCGTAGCGAAGTTGCAATAAATAGTATTTCCAAGAAGTCATCCAGGCTTCCAAGTTGTGAAGCAAGCAGCAAATATCGTACTTCATCAGGTCATGATGAGGGGTTGAAAATGAGAAGTCACGGTAAAATTGGACCTGCAGGAAGTTCTTCAGCACCATTAATAGAACAAACGCCGAAGAAAGTAATTAATACGGGGGAAACAAAAGCCTGCATTCGTAAAACATGTAATTCCACTGCACTGACACTTGGAAGCTGTGCTCTGGAAGATAGCTGTAAAACAAGGAAGACCGAATGCCCTGTTTCGAGCACAAGTGCCATTGGTATTAATAATGTTGCTTCTCCCAATAAAGAAACTTCTGCTGAGACATGTATTGGGAAGATCAAATATCGTTCTGATTCGAATTCATGTATTAAGAAACCAAATGAAAGAGTACGGAAAGAATGAAGAAGACTTATATGCATGTGTAGTTCTTTCCATGGATAGTACTTCTGAAAGGCGAGCTGTTTCATATTTCTTTTGAAAGATAAAAAAGTGCCTTAATGATGCTTCTAGAATTAAAGATCGGTCTGTTGAGCGAAAAATTACTTCTAGCAATATCTCTAATGAAAAAAGAGACCGACGCCAAGTTTTCTAATTGCATCACCTCAACTCAAACGTGTGAAAATTTCAAACCCAGAATAATCGAAAGTAGTTACTTTCTGTCTGTACCTTGAAGATATTTCATACAGAATTGCAAGGTGGTACTACTGGTGCAGATATTATATAGAAATTTTGTTCTCTTTTCCTTTTAGATATAACTTAGAATTGTTGCATTCAAGTTGCTATTAACAAGATGTGTTAGAATGGAAACGGAATAGTCTGGAATCAAAAAGAACCCTCGAAAACGTCTTGGTGAAATGTACGACGTTGTGAAATTCGGGATGCAACTAGAAATCTTTTCATGTTGTACGAACATTGACAAAGCCCATTCAACATAGTAGAAGAGTGTATTATTGCATTAATATTTCAACGATAACAGGTTTTGTTCTGCGAGAACTGGAAAATAAATTCCAAGCTTTATTACTAGAAATTCATTTCAAATTCGTTCTCTTGGGATAATAGTAACATCAACAGCCCGTATGAATACCCCTTAGCAAGCAGACTGTATTTATTTTCCGTGATTTGGATGGGACTTCCACTCCGAGTAATGACCCGAGACACAAGGAAAGGCTTTTAAGGATTCGGACCCCTTTACCGCCTCAAAATAATTTACAAAACTCAAGGCATTTCGGTTACTTTGAGGATATGTGAAGACCAGGGGAGCACTGGCTCCCTTCATAAAACAAATGAAATGAGGAGGAGTTCCCAACTGAGGATGCCATTCCTTTAATGGTTAACTTTTATTAGTAGAAAAGATTTGTAGACCGTCAGAAAACTTCCAAGAGAGAAACGTAAGAACACCAGTAAAGCCCAATCAGTTCTGTTTCAAACCATCTAATCTAACAGAATAAATGAACTTGAATTTAATTCTCGGAAATTCTAATGTTAAAATAGTGAGCAAGAGGTGAAATGCTAAACTTTGGCGATATGCATGCAGGCAGTTCGTTGCTGGCCAGGCTTCAGTATGGTAAGCCATGAACCAGTGACACGGATCCAGGCCATATCTCAAAAAAACTGAACTGCTTTCTGGGAAAAGTTGCCAGTGGTTGTTACAATGCTGTAATGTAGAAAATGGTGAATGTTTCGGAACCTCTCAAAAAATGAAATCTACATATGGGCCGCTCATCATGGGGAACTGGAGGACTGAAGTTTTGAGGAATAAATTTACGATCATACGACAATATTTTGTTTGTTTAGAGAAATTATCAGCATGACGACCTGGACAAATTTTGTTGTCGTCAGACATTTCCCCCATGTTTCCAAATTTCGTTACTATTGCTGTATTAACAAACCCAGGAGGGCGGGGTGGTGCACAAGTGTTCCTGGCCTTCCGGTAGGCGGGTGGTGTTGGTAGAGCGACGCCTTCAGGTGGCGTCATGGGACGGTGAACACTCGGGTGAGTGGGAGATCAGAAACTTCTGTCCCTGCGGTGGGAGACTTCTCGAAGCAATGGCGGCTCTTGAGCTTCACAGAAGTTCGTGGTCGGCTTGGAGAATCGGGCAGGACAACACTAAGGCTGTTGTTCCGCTATATGGGATGATTACAGTTCTGTCACGCGGAGAGAGAGACTATAGGTGGATTAGAAGGAGATTTTGGGGCTGGAGGTTACTCCGCTTTGAGCTGTTAGGCAGACATATTCTGTTTGCGCTCTCATGTGAGCGGAACGTGTGAGGAACGCGCTCTAACTGTTCTCCTAAACGGAGAGGAGAGCCGGTAACTGTAGGAGGCTACTTGAAGGATCTGCCTTTTTAAGCGAATGAATAGGGTCGAGATATCCCCGTTGGACATTAATGAGCCTACGGTTTTGGGGATACCTCACTGGAGAGGTATCTGAGGGCGTATTAGGACCACGACATAGTGAGTAACCGAACTAGCTACGTAGATACCAATGGATAACGTGGGCTGCTTCGCCCCTAGGGTCGGGAGAACTCAATGAAATGCCCAGTAGCTACCTCAACGTAGAGGGAATACTCTAAGGGAACCCTTTTTGGGAAGAAAAATTGACGGTCCTCGTGGTTGTCCCTCTTTACTCCGAGGCGCACCAGTAATTGGTGCCCTCTTTCTACCCTCTTCGTTTTCTGTTATTACCTAATTGTAATACTGAAATAAGATTCCTAGTAAAAGCCTTTTCCAATTCTGAATGTGAGGCTTTATTCCTTAGTGTAAAGGAAGAAGTGTACGGATGGCTTACTGCAGCGGACGCTTCTAATATCTGGAAGCAGGGAACTCGGTAACTGTACGCTTAGGGGAACTGCTTCAGGAGTGACAGTATCTGTCTAGTGTGACACTTGGGCGGTGTA
The DNA here is from genome assembly GCA_032355485.1 of Bonnemaisonia californica. Classification (NCBI taxonomy): domain Eukaryota; phylum Rhodophyta; class Florideophyceae; order Bonnemaisoniales; family Bonnemaisoniaceae; genus Bonnemaisonia; species Bonnemaisonia californica. The sequence goes on from JAUBNZ010000681.1 coordinate 13,239, forward strand.
CATTACTGGAAGTGTGGGGTTTCATTGAATGGCGAATGTTAGTACATACGACGCTTCAGTTCGATGTGGCCTCGTGTAAGGGCTTTCAATCCTTTCAGGAACTCACGGAAAAGTTTGAATTTAGAGGGGGAATTTCTTGGCATAATTTGAATTTGGGAGGCAGTCACGTTTGGCCCCGAAAGGGTGTGAATATGGGTTCCAATCTGGTTTGGCCCCAAAAGGGTGTGAATCCCAGAGTATTGCACAGCCCCCACCTAAGGCTGCAGCGTCCCGCGCACTGGACTTCTTTGGCCTTTCAAACATTTTGGCGTGCATTATTTCATCCCTCCATTGGGATGACATTGGATGTCAATTCATCCCCTCTCTCGTGAGTGCCACTTCTCCTGGATAAATTCCCTTCTCTCCTTTAAGACGTTTTTCCTTCTCCCCTTAATCCTTCCAACCTTCGCTCCATCTCTTTCCCGTCAGCTCACTAGAGAGGTAAGCATGTCTCCCCACGCTGCTCCTTCCAATAGGACGCGTAGTCGATCACTACCGGCGTCGGAGCAGAGCGGGGTTTCCTCTGTGACCCTGGAGACCCCATCTCTAGGTGTCTCATTCAACTTGGTTGTCAATGCCAGAGGAGATACACACCCTTCAACATTGCCCCCTGTCCTTTCGGCGAATCAACGATCCCCACCTTCACTTGTCGGGGAATCGATTGTCCTACCTACTCCTGGTAAAACAGCAGTCATCCACTAGTTATTCAACTGAGAGGGACTCTGCACCGGCTGCGGACCATGGGGTCTTCAATGGTCAAAGCATCTGCTGTGACAAACCGCATCCGCCGTGCCGATGCCTCTATGACTGAGGCTCCTTCCGGACAGCAGCATACCCCTCTATCACCTACACCGGAGGGGATGGACACCACCCCATCATCTCAGGCGAGGGCCGCTCAAGCTTCCGCGACGATTTCAACAGACGACCAACCTGTTCTTGCGTCCTTCGGGGTCCGAGGTCCGCTCTTTTCCAGTCCCAAGGACCGGACCATACCAGAACCACCCGACTTTTGTCGCGATGATTACGGTACCATCAATCTGGTTATGGCCCTCAGTACGGGGCCGACGACCTGGCCGTTGAATGGGTATTGCAGCCTTACTATAGGCTGTCACCTTTTGGTTTCGAAGCCGAGAAATTTGCTGTCCATCAGGTGGTACTGACACAAGTGCTCTCAGTGTTCAGAGAACAGCATGTCAATGGCAAGCGGTGTTGATCCCGCTTAGTGCAAGGAGTGCAACTCGTAGGAGATTCTTGATACCTTTCGAGTTAAGGAACCATCAAATCTTCGTAAAGGAAGAGAGGGATGCCGACTATGCGGAGATGGTGAACCTGCTCGTATTCGCGACCCCTACTGGTACTGTCCTTCCAGCTCTCCTTGTTCATAAATTTATTTTAGTGCGGAGTAACGCGTTCGTTTATCTACCCCTTCGTGGGTCATCGCGCGCCTTCCTCACCTATCAGAATCATGCCCAGCTATGGTCATGGGAGACCGGCAGACTGCTCAGTACTGAAGACTATCGGGTGTTCGCACGCCGGATTGGAAACGCGAAAAATTTTAGTATGTCCCTCAGTATATCAAGGGCCTCTTCCAATTCACCCCTGAGCCGACGTAGTGGGAAAAAGAGGAAGCCTCCCGTGAAAACCTAGTTGTTGCAGAACGCTCCTCCTTCATTACTTTGGACGGGTTTGCCTGACGTCTCCTGTGACGGCCGATATGGTGACCACCTTTTGGGTCATGATGCGTGCGGTGCGTCGTATTCTTGGCGCTCTTGCCCTCTAAAACCAAGCAGCCTCCACTCATGAAATGGTTGTTGTGTCAGGGCCTTCTGGTGATGCCATGATCGAGACGATCCGGGAACTTCTGGTCCCTGATTTGGACCCCCGTCTCGGGGGGCCTCGAGCGCTTCAATGGAGCTTCGTCATCTCCGTCACTACCCTCTCTACGAACAAGACTCGTTGCCTCGTTAGCAGCTC